>MU182764.1:56172-84767 GCA_016904865.1 Pissodes strobi
TGACCAAAATCTGAAATCTAATGTACCTATTCCTTAAGAATCAGGCATATTATAGATTCAAGACCACTAAAAATCCTGATGACTATGAAATATTTAGTAACCTCCAAGATGTTTGTAAAGATCAAGCTCAGCAATGCTATCACTTTTATATAAATGCAGTTGAAAATAATATTCACAATGATCCCAAAGCGTTTTGGAATCAATCAAAAATCAGGTAATGGGTGTTGCCTTCTGCCATGAGGAAGTGGTTGCTGAAGAGGGGGGAGACATCGCAAATTTATTTGCAGATCACTTTTCTCCTGTTTACAGGCCTTCACAGCTCTCATCTAAGGGCTGTTATCCACTGCACCCAAATTTTGCAACATAGATTTTTACGATACATCGCTTACAAGCTTCACATTCCTGTTGAAAGTGTTCAATATGATGAATGACTGCAGTTGTTCAGGAAGCATTAAATCGTCAAATAAAATTAAATATTTAGGTGTTTATTCTGACAATCATCTTAAATGGCAGCACCATGCTGATTACATTAGCAATAAGTTAAAAAAACTTATATATAAATTTTATGAATTGCGTAACATATTAACTAGAAATGTAATCTTAAATATCTACAAGGCATTGGGTCAATCATGCTTAACCTATGGTATAGTTTGCTGGGGTTCTGCCTGTAATGAAGTTCTTAAGAATATTAATGTTGTACAAAAATATCTTTTAAAAGTAATTATGTTTAAACCTAAGTAGTTTCCTTCTGATATATTGTTCGAACAGTCTGTTGTTACTCAATTGTATATTCAAAATATCATTAGATTTTCAATTTCCAGTGAAATATTTCAAAATGTTATTTCTCATTCTTTTCAGACAAGAGCAAATGTAAATCATAATATAACATTACCCATCCCACATTACAGTGCAACTAAAAATGCATAAGTTATATAGCTCCCAAATTATTAAATATGTTGCCAGAGCATTATAGAGCTAAGAAATATAGTAATATTAAGAAAAAATTGCATGTATGGATTAAGGAGAATATAAATGCGATTAAAAATGTCATTAATTTTATTTAGATTAATTCTTTTTAGAGTAGTTTTTGTTTAATTTTCCAATCTTTATTACTATGTTATTAGTTAAGTAGTATGTATAGGTATAAGTATGTTTATACAGTTATTTTCTAATGTTATATATTGGTTATTGGTGATTATGATGTGCATTCACACAGACACTCATGTCCACTATATGCATATTATATCATCATTAAATTCTCGCTATAAAGTTTTATGTAATTTGTTACTGAATAAATAAATAAAATAAAACTATTGTAAGCCTTTGCTCGTGGTTTCGTGCACGTGCATTAATCCGGCCTAAGGCGATCAGAGGCACCTTCTCTGAGCACACTTAGGTAATTCTCAACAGGCGCGTCCACGTCGCGGGGTGGGCCTAGCTCTCGAACTGGTGGCTGAGTTCTGTTGAGACCCAATATTGCGGGGTATATCGCTTTACCCTTGCCCAGGGATACGGGCGAAGACCACAAAAGGTGGAGACTTCGGAACGGCGAACTCAACGCAAGTGGCAACCCTCCTTTTAGGGATAATATAAAAGGACCAACACATGACAGTGGGAAGCAGCGCTGTCATCACCACATTGGAGCGCAGAAACTCAAGTTTCAGGACGATCTAATGTTGGACAGTTTTAGGCGACAGTCAGTAAGGAACTGGACCGGTTAAAACACTGCGATGAGGAAGGCAACGGAAAACCACCTCATTAATTAATTTCCTAGTACAAATCATCATGGCTGAAACAAACAAAGACACATCCCCGGCAGTTTTGAATAACCAGAGGGTGCGAAGAATCCCCGGGTCAGCAATGAATGTTGGTACATAGAATGTTAAATCAATATACGAAACAGGAAAGATTCATAATGTAATACAGGAAATGCAAAGACTAAAGATTGGCATATTGGGAATGAGCGAAACCAGATGGCCTAACTCAGGAGAAATATTAATTGGACAGACAAGAATATATTACTCTGAAAATAATGATAGACAACACCGAAATGGAGTGGCAATAATTGTCGATAGGATCGCTCAACAGTCCGTAACTAGCTTTTTGCCAATATCGGATAGAGTAATGGCAATTCAACTTCAAACACCCCAGTCCAAGATCAACATAATTCAAATATATGCCCCAACTGCTGATAAAGACGAAGAAGAAATAGAACACAGTTCTACAATGAAGTGGAACAAGCGCTAGATACCACCAAACCTAGAGACATTACAATTGTGATGGGCGACTTCAATGCGAAGATAGGACAAGGAAGCGAAGGAGATGGATTGGGAACACGGAATGGTAGAGGAGACAGACTGGCCTAGTTTTGTCAAGAGAAAGACTTCATAATTACGAATACCTATTTTAAACTCCCACCCAGAAGATTGTATACGTCACCAGCGGATAATCCAAATAATGTAGTCAGAAACCAAATAGATTTCCTCCTGATCAACAAGCGATACCGCAATTCAATCAAGTCAACCAAAACATATCCAGGCGCCGTCATAGGGTCCATGTCAAACTAAAAAAAACTGCTAAATAAAAATAACAAGGAAGAAATACAGGTATCCCAGCTAAAAAATCCAGCAATCAGAGAGAGAACTAAAGAGAAAATTAATGACGAGCTTAAGAAAATAAAAGTGAATGCCACTGAAGATAATGAAAAAAAAATGGGAAATAATAAAGAATACCCTTATAAATACAAGTAAAAACACTAAAAACACAATAGGGGATGGTCAGAACAACAAGAAGAAACAATGGATGACGGATGAGATATTGCAACTGTGGAAAAACGAAGAACATATAAGAACATAGACAATCAAGCATACAATAATACTCACAGAGAAATAAGAAGAAAAATACGAGAGGCCAAAGAAAAATGGTATGAGGAGAAATGTAATGAGATAGAACAATTAATGTTAAAGAGCGATACTTTTAACTTACACAAGAAAGTAAAGGGGTTAACTGGCACAAACAGTATAAACAGAGGAAGTCTGCTACTAGATGAAAACGGAAAAATCATATTAGGCACCAAAGAAAAACTTGAAAGATGGAATGAGTAAATCCAGGAACTTTTTGAAGACCAAAGACAAAAACCCCTAACAAACGATGCGACCAAGGACAGCGGTCCAGATATTACCAAAGAAGAAGTTTTACATGCAATTAAATTAACAAAAGACAATAAAACGCCTGGACCTGATGAGATACCAGTGGAAATAATCAAACTCATCAAGGAGGATCAAATTGAAGTGTTGGTGGATTTGTATAACTCCATTTATAATACAGGAGTTATACCTAAAGAATGGTTAAAGTCTACGTTTATCGCATTACCTGAAAAAACAAATGCAAAGGAATGCTGCGACCATCGAACAATCAGCTTAATGAGCCACACCCTCAAAATATTGTTGAAAATTATTCACAATAGAATTTATCGAAAACTAGAACAAGACATTGGTGAAACACAGTTAGGCTTCAGAAATGTCCTTATTCGCCATAAACGTGGTGGCCCAAAGATGCATGGATGTGAACCAGACGCTATATGTACGCTTTTTAGATTACAACAAGACTTTTGATAAAATCAGACACGACCTCCTCATTCAGCTACTCCAGAATAAAAATTTAGAGTCAAAGGACATCAGAGTTATTACCGAACTTTATTACAACCAGAAAGCAGCAATGAAGATAGGGAATGAGTTTTCGGATGAAATCGAAGTAAGACAATTATGCGTACTGTCTCCTATCCTATTTAATGTGTACTCTGAGGAAATTATTCAGGAAGCATTGAAGGGTGAAACAACAATAGGCATAAAAGTAAACGGTAAACCAATTAATAATTTAAGATTCGCTGATGGCACGGTACTTATAGCGGAATGTTTTGAGGATCTGCAACAACTGCTAGATCGTGTTGTGGAACTCAGTGAGGAGAGAGGTCTAACTCTAAATACCAAAAAGACTCAATTTATGGTGATCACAAAATCACAACATCGCCAAGAAAGCCTAATGATCCATGGAGAACAAATAAAAAAAGTAAGAAATTACAAATACTTGGGAGCAATAATTAACGAAGACAATGATTACACCGAAGAAATAATCAAGGATCGGACAAGCAACAAGCGCATTCAGCAAGATGAAAAATGTTTTGTGCAGTAGAGATCTGACTATTGGCTTGAAGACCAGACTTTTGAGGTGTTACGTGTTCTCGGTTCTGTTATATGGGATGGAGGCATGGACGCTAAAGAAAAATATTACTGATAGATTGGAGGCTTTTGAGTTATGGGCATACAGAAGAATGTTGAGAATAAGCTGGTTGGATAGGATTACAAACGACGAAGTGCTGAGAAGAATGAGAAGAGGTTATCATACAGGGAAAGATTCAGGGGCGGAGAAGCATAGGAAGAAGACGCATTTCCTGATTGAACAACCTAAGAATGTGGTTTAACTGAAGTTCTGTGGATTTATTTAGAACAGCGGCATCGAAGGTTCAAATTGCTGTGATAGTTGCCAACCTTCTCAGAGGAGACGGCACATGAAGAAGAAGAAGAACTATTGTAAATGATAGTTAAATAATGAGATCAAGTTTAAGATAATTTGTACCGATAAGTTTTTTCGCTGCATGCATATATCAAGCGTCAGTGGCAGTCCATACTAGTCTCTCCAGCAGGCGTTCACGTATGACAAACAGATTAAGACATATACTGCAGGGAGGCTAGAAGAGGAAGCTACAAAGAGTCAGATTGGATTCAGAACATAACAAAATTACTGATGATATGATGTACTGTACAGGTATAGTAAGACAACGTAAAATGCGATATGTCTTCTCAAATCGAGGTTTCTCTTTTGGCAAACGTTGGGATCCAACGTTATCAGGGTGGGAGCAAGTGTAAGCTTATAAAATGCCTTCAGACTTCAAACTAGCTTCTAACCACCGAGTAGTTCTACTCGGTGTTCTAACGTCAAACAGAACCACCAACGGAGCTAAAGAACATTCCCCTAGGACTTATCATCAAGGGAACGAGTTAAATCCTGACAATTCGAGAAGGGCTAATGCAAGCTTAATTTCGAGCACCGCTGAATTACCTTTTGATCTGTCGCAACTTTTAAGGCGACTTGAATGCAGATACAAAACAAGCTATCGTGGAACATGTAGTGCAGGAAAAGAAATGCCTTAATGTCCCAAATGAAGTCATCGATCATGTGACAGATAATGAAGACGAGCCCGCAAGAAGACGCCCTGCAGTTGTTGTGCGAGAAAATTGATGAGGGAAAAGATGAAGATGTCTTGGATGAATCAGAAGAAGCAATTTCACATTTAGAAAACTTGCCGGCCCTGCGCAGTGGTGCCCCCAGGCGGCGCCACTTTTGGTTCATGCGCTATTTCTTTGTGAAATTGTCTGCTCTAAAAATTTTAATATATGCATTTTTTCACGAAAATGTATTGGAAACAAGTCATAGAGGAATGTAACGGAATATATGTTAAATATAATGTTATGAAATATTTGTCTATTCCGCTCCATTTATTCTACCTATTTGTCAATGGTTTTCAGTGTTTAGTATATTGATAGACAGTTCAATGTTTAGTATATTGATAGGCAATGCTTGAATGCTTCCTTAGCTTGACGCCGTGTTTCTTACAATGGTTGTCACGTGTTTTGAACTGGCCAATGAAAAAAAAACCGTTGAATTTTAAATGGGTAGAATATATACAGTTTTGAAAAATTCCGTCTCATCTTGTGTTAAAACGTCGGCACGGTGAGTCCTAATAATTTTTGGTCTTAAAATATCTTATTCATTCTGCATATTTTTCAATAATCCTTTCATACTTTAAATTTATAATTAAAAATTGTTTCCAATTCAGTTAGATATATTTGGCTTTTGTATTGCCTTTTTAAGTAATTGTGATTTCAACAATTCTAAATTTTTTGGTGACCTTACGGTTAAATACCGATTTTTTTGGTAAATATTTGCGTTTCTTATTGGTCAAATTCTTGCAATTTGATAATGGTTTAATCCAAATTTGTCGAGAGCGGAATTATTTCATCGTTTTAAACGGTCACACACATTATTTAGATATTTTCATTTAGATTTGACGATATTGTTGGGAGAATTCGCAGAGCAGATTTTATCTTTTCCTGTAGAAGGTAGTAAATTGAATTTGTAGTAGAATTTCTCTGGGTTTTTCATAGCAATATTGTTAGTTATAGTAAATTTTCAGACTTATTTCATTACTTTTTCAGATTATTTGTTGCTTTAAACTATAATTATTATTGCTTATCGTGTCAACGTTTGATCCATGATGTATCTGTATTGCTTTGCTTATTAAAGAGGTTAAGCACGTGTAAAATTACCTGGTTGATTTTTTCTTTATCTATAAACATAGTTCCTATCTCAAAGCGAGATAGTAATTATCTTAACTTTATCTTTGATTAATTGAGACGTAATTTACGTCCAATTATTGTTTATGTGCCAAGGGCCATCTTATTAAATTAAGTACCTATTTGGAGTCATTAGACTTGTTTAAGAGAGGTTATACCTCGTTCTTCCTTTTTTTTAAATTAAAGTCTAGTGATTTTCTATTTGAAGTTGCCGAGAGCCACTGTTGGACAACTTTCATAATTTTCTTTTAAATTTCTAATTTCAATCATCATTTCCTTTGAATTTCATATCTCTAATTAAAGAAACGAAATACCTTGAGTAGCAGTAATTATTCATAGTGTCATTTAATCATAATTATCTATAATTTTTGCTGAACTTAAATTGTAATTTAAGTTCTGATTATGTAACCAGGGAATTTTCAAGTTGTTGGTTAAAACCTTGTATATCAAACTGAGGTCCATAGGATACTCTTTTGTATAATTATAATTAGCAGTGTACACCGGTCTAAGACACCCAATTCTTTTTTTCATGTAAACGTTCCTACAAGGCAACAGTCACACAGATCATTGTGGTGACAGTCGATCCGATAGCAGGCACGTGCAGACAACTGGGAACCATTCCTGGAATGACTGGTAAGCCCTGGACACGCCTATAGCCAGGAAGCTTAGGTACAGGCAGTTGAAGTTTCCAGAGGAGGTCCCAAACGATCATGTGGTTTGCGGATAATACAAGAACAGATGGGAACGTAGGTAACGCGTTGCTTATATGAAAGAATTGCAAAGACCTAGATTTTATTTATTTTAAATTTGTCAAACACCAAAGCTAATTTCAATTTCATCATTTTGGTAAATAAAATTCTCAGTGATCAATTGCATTTGTAATCTAATTTTAAGTCAATTCTCATTTTCACCATTTTTGTTAACTAAATTCTCAGTAATCAGTTATTGTATTTGATTGCATTTGTAATCTAATTTTAAGTCAATTTTCATCTTATGTTCATAACTGCAGTGCACATGGTACCATAAATTGTAATTTAAACGTATAGTTAATATATAGTTGTTTTTAATTTACATTTTTTGATTTATCGTAAGTGGCGCCATATAAATTTTAAATCACCAAAGGAAATCGTTCAATCCACGCCTTCAAATAAACTAAATAAATTAACTTTTGCTCTATTCTTACAAATTGGTAATGAGCCAAATAATAAGTTATAAGTACGACTGAGCTAGAAATTCATCACAAAGTGGGCAACACTAATTAGTTACAAAGTAGCGCCCAACTAATTAATTAAAATAATTAAATACCTTTTAGTTATAGGAAAACACCAAAAACCAAGGTTACTCTTGATACGGTTAATGAATTTCAAAATAGACAGATTTCTAAATGAAATAACTTTAAACAATAATTAAATGTGGAAATTGTTGCCATAAACATATAAAAATTGAATAAGTTTGCGATTTTAAAAATTGTAAAAATTATTTAAAATGCGATATGTCTTCTCAAATCGAGGTCTCTATTCTGGCAAACGTTGGGGTCCAACGTTATCAGGGTAGGGGCATGTGTGAACTTTCCAAAATAGCTTCTAACGTTAAACAGGTGCTGTGCGAGAAAATTAGCGAGGGAACATATGAATATGTCTGGCGTCACTTGTGGTAACTCTCTGCTGTAAAATTTTTAAAATAAAACACTTTTTCAAAAACATGTATTGGAAATGAGTTGCAGAGCAAAACACGAAATTCAGGCGGGAAAAATTACGTTTTTTTTTGTAAAAATGGCAACATTGCCGTGGAGCCGAGGGAAAATTTGGTGAGAAATTGCAAATTCGAACTCAGTACTAAGAATTATACAGGAATCGCCCTAAAAGCTTCTACCACATTGGTAATGAAACAAATATATAAATGATGCAGGAGCAATCGGTCATGCAAAAAACGTGGCTGGAAAATTATTATTTACTGCATCGAAGCGAAGGTTAATTAAAAAGGAAAAATAGCTAATATTGCCATGATGGATAATTATTATTGCAGTATCAAATTATGCCTTACTATTAATATCCTCCGGTAAAACACGTACCTACGTCAGACTTTTTAATTACATTAATGCTGAAAAAAGGCAGTTTTGTTGATGATATGCATTCATTATTGACGTATTTCCGTCCTTTACTAGAACAAAGAGTATTAAATGGAAATGGGACAGAAATGTTTATCAGGTGCGATATAACCTTTCTACATAATTTCTTCGAAAGGTGCGAAATATTTTCAATGAAATCTCTAAATAAGGAGTGTTCTATTCGTTTGAGAATGGTGTACAGTGTAGGTTTTTGTTAAACACTAAACAGGCTTGTTTAAGTGTGTAAAACTGAGTCGTCATGCTCGGATAAGTGACGCTCATTCGTAAAGCAGGATCGAGCCAATATAAGGCATTTTTTTCGACGAAACAGTTTCAAATACCGTTTTGAAACAGTGTCTGCTGTGACGTCATCATTACTGATGGAACCTGTGTTTAGAAACGACATCGATCAACTGTCATTTGTGAACCTGATTAGTAGTTTTTTAATCTTAATTTCACAAATAAAGCTGAAAATATTACATTCAAATATAAATTTAAATCACAATTTGGATAAATACATTTAAACATATACAAGCAGGCAATTTATCACCTGTAATTAGGTAGTTACCTAAACTGACTAGCACCATTTCCATTTCGTCAGTCTCACCGTTACGGTGAAACAAAACAGAAAACACCGAAAAAAAAATCAGTTTGTCAGTTTTGGCACTTCTGAGAGTTTACCACATTTCAAAACTGTCTCAAGAAACGTTTCAAAATGTAATCAACGAACATTAACAAGTCTTGTTAATGTTCGGTGATGTAATCAACCAGTTTTATGGCTGACTGCTCTAACAAGAAAATGCAACGGTTCAAAACTGTTTCAAAACGTTTCTCAAAAAAATGCCTTATAATAGAGGGACGTTGGGGTATTCTACAAAAGTAAAGTTCAATAGAATGTTTGTTTGACGGACACTCTGGCCCACTGAAGAAGTACGATGAAGGCTTTTGGGGTCCCTTTGAATTATTTATTCCTTGTTTTCGAGTGGCGTAATTAATTTAAGTTTATTATATCAAAAATGTTTAAGATTTATATATTTCTTGACGTTTAAAAAATGTTTAAAACCGCATGGGTTGAGGCGCTTTTGAACAAAATCGAATAAATCCACTTTTTATCAAAAAAGATGCGGCAGATTTCTAGTGATTTTTTTTCCAAAATCATGCCACAAGATCCAAGAAAATATATTACACTTAATGTGATTTTCAATTTTCCAAATTGATCGATCCATAAAATAAGTGTCCACAGATGTAATATCCTCCAGAAAAGATACGTCACGATATATTTAAAAGCATCGGGGGAAAAGGTGGCACAATCGTAAATAGAAATACGTGAAAATACGTACCGAAATTTGATGAGGAATGGAGATTTCCATGGGCGTACTTACTCATTAAAATGTTGGAATTTATTATAAATTTAATTATACCATATTATGTATATTGTTTTAAATTTATTGTAACAAAATTGATATTTAACTGCCCTATAATAAAGTACAATCAAATTAAAAAGCTATAAAAAATACAATTAAAAAATAAAACAAAAAATATGTTCTTGGCAAATTAATTTAATTTAGTTTCTTAATAGGTATACTTATGTGCATATTGTTGTTTATCTGCGACTATTTAATAATAGACCCATATTACTTGCTCCAGTCCACCCGTGTATCATAAGCTTTCATGATCCACACCTGCGTAATATGAAATAATATTCTTAGAAACGACCAACCGTAACAAAATGAAACCAAACTGTTATTAGGGCAACTAAAGTAGGTACCTACATTATCATTTTAACGGCTCAAAACTCGTTGTCAAAGTAACAGTTTATTTAAAATACTGAAATCAGACAATTTTTACCTACTCATATGTCAATTTTATCCACTCAAATGTCATTTATTTCAAAGCCAAATGCCATTAATATCGATAAAAATCAAAACAAAGCACAAAATCTATAACAACCGTAAACAGTATAGCAATCAAGCCACATTTACTCCCAATAATAATTCAAACTGCTTTCTTTTTATCAATTTTTGTTAAATATTTTCGCTCAAGAATAAAGTTGAATATTACACCCGACCGTAAAAAGACTTTATCTGCTCGTGGAAGTAATCAACATTTTCCACTCGCATCAGGTAATGCATCTTTTCACCGTCTTATATAATAATTAGCTATTGACACTAATAAGTGACGGTACTTTTTGCAGCTTTTAATTGAGTTCAAAAAATGCTAATGATCCTGCTCTACGGCACTGCTATTTTCTATTTGGAGTCTTGTTTAGTTACTGGTAAAATGATAAACAATATCCTGGATTTCCTCTTTTCCTACAAACGACCCACTTATTCGTTATTTTAAACACTAAAGAAGAAATATCCACAAAAATTATTAAGTTTTTAAAAGGATTTTACCGAAAAATTTCAATTAAACACCAAAAAACTAAACAAAAATATGACGAACCACATTAATGGCGTAAAAGTAAATATTTACGCTGGTTACACGACAAACTTTATAGCTCGGTCAACGCCACCTAGACTTTAAGCCCGAGTACTGAAGCTTTGTTTTGATGATCAGCTGTTGAAGGTAGTCGATTCAGTTTTGAAATTTATAGGTAACCGTTAGTTCTTTACCGGTGTGTCGCGGAAAAAAATCAAAGATTTTCGTGGTTTCAAACGCGTAAATAGATTTTCTTTAAGTAAATTATGTTTATTAGTGTCCTAGTATGGTACAAGGTAGTTCAAACTAAGATACCTAACGTGTTTTATCTTTTTTAAGCATTGTGTTTTCCCTAGTTGTATGTTTGTGTCTACTGGATAATGTGTCTTTTTAGTGTGGTCTGATAAAAACTTTTTAAGTAATTTGAGCCATTAAAATAGATTTAAAAAGTCCTCTTTTAATTTAAACAGGAAGTGAAAGTGTTTGTGTAGGTATTTGTGTTGAACAAAAAACAAACAAAATGCCCTTTCATTGCGTGGTACCTAAATGCAGGGGTAATTATGATAAAAACTCGAAAGTGTCTACTTTTAAATTCCCAAGTGATCCGGAGTTAAAGAAAATGTGGATACAGGCGATAAAGAGAGTCGGTTTTACGCCTTCAGATTCATCGAGGGTAATTAGTCTAAAAAGTAAGTAGGTTTAGTATACTTATTACACCAGAAATTTGATTGATAGGTTTGCGAATTGCATTTTAATGAATGGGATATTAAAAGAACCATGAGTACGTATGATGAAAGAACTGGAAATTATCTTTTACAACTCCTTTAAAGATTCCAAGACTCGAAAAAGATTAGTGGTTGCTTATTTGAATTTTTGACCTACGTACCCAGGTTATATTGTTAAAAACTAAATTTGCTGCTCTAAAATTTTAGGTGCGGTTCCTAGTAAATTGCCGGGTTGCCCTGAATATGTTTCATCACCTACATGTTCATATCGAGAAAATCCGGAAAGTAAAAAATTAAGAATGGAGTGTGATCTTATTAAACGAACCATATCTGAAAGCATAACTACTTCCAACATGTATATTGCTGAAAGGGAATTTGTTAATTTTGAAGAAGCTTTTACAAAAATTAATAAAAATCCGAATTTAATTAATTGGATCATTTCGAAACGACAACATCATATTCTTTTTATTTATATTGAGGAAATACCTAATCCAGTTATAAAGGGACTACTTTATATGAACCAGGATTTTAATATAAGTTTAGAGCATTGTGGTAACAAGGTATCAAGTTTGAAGTCCTCAAATAATGAAAAAATTAAATTTCTTTTGCTCGTGGATAATATGAATAAATTAGAAGATACTTTGTTGGAAGCTGAAAAGTATTTAGCAGAAAAAAATTAAACAAAAAGTGTTGAAAATAGTTGTGGCATAATAACAGATATTTTGGAGTCGATGTTAAATAAACTTCCGGAGAAGAACAATGAAATTGAATTTATTAACTTTTTAAAGATTGAAAAAAAAGGGGCTCTAAGATATTTATGGAAGACAACATTATTCTGTAGCCTTTTGTTATCAATATCTCCACACTGTTACAAATTTTTGCGCAACTCAAATTACTTGACGTTACCATGTAGTAGTACAATCAGGAAAGTTTGTAGTCAATTTACCACTGACCCAAAAGTTGAACAGCTTGACGATAACTTTCTTCAATATGTGAGGTCTAAATTTAAACACTTGCAAGACAGTGATAAACTTATTACTCTATTGGTAGACGAAATCCATTTAAAGCCATATTTTGATTTTAAAGGTGGAAATATTGTGGGTGCTGCATATAATGTTCCTGAGAGCGCTACAAGTGCCCATGTATTTATGGTTAATAGTTTGCTTTCACCTTATAAGGAAGTCGTACATATATTGCCAGTAAAAACTTTAAATGGAGAAACTCTGCATAAGTTTATTAAAAAAGTCATAGAGGGCTTGGAAAAAATAGGGTTTGAAGTCATAGTTGTAGTGACAGACAATCATGCAATTAATAGGAAAGCCATGTCTATGTTTCGTAACCCCCCAGAGCTTCTTGTTGAATATGCTCATCCTTGCAGTCCCACACGACCTCTTTTTTTTGTAGTAGATCCTGTACACATTTTAAAAAATTTGAGAAATAACTGGATAAACCAACCCCAACAGTGTATGACATACCCAGATTTTGACAATAACACCCAAGACAATTCAGCAAACAATTTAAAAATTGCATCTTTTCAAACGATTAATGATATGCACACACAGGAATGTGGTCAACTTTTGAAATATGGATATACGCTATCCCTAAAGGCTTTGTACCCTAGCTCACTTAAGAGGCAAAATGTTAAACTGGCTCTTCAAGTTTTAAACAAAAATATTGTGGTAGCTCTCAGGGAATTAGGTCCAAAAATTTATTTATCTAATTATGACTCTACTGCAGATTACATAGAAATTTTATGTAGGTGGTGGGACATAGTAAACGTAAAAACACCATTTAAGGGAAAAAGGTTGAGAAATATTTATCAAGAGCCAGTAACTAAAGAATCACATCATATATTTGAGTTTCTCAATAAATTTTTACAATGGCTCCAACATTGGAAATCATGTAATGGTGGTGGTCACCTAACAAAGGAAACCCATTTAGCAGTAGCACATACATCTCTGGCATTCCTTAAAATTTCCAAGTATTGTCTGTATCAGAAAGACATGAATTACATTCTTCTTGGCCAAATACAAACTGACAAATTAGAAGAACGCTTTGGGAAATATAGGTAGCAGGTTTAGATTGGTTCCGTATTAATTTGCTTTTTGCATGGCTTTTTGTAAATGATTATTTGCTTGCCACGTAGTATCTACTCAGTACAGTACAGTGCAGTACAGTACTTACCTACCCACATTATTATTGCATGTTTTTTTCCTAAACAGAGCTTATTGTCCATATACCATGTAGTTCTATCGCATTTATCTCCTTTTTTTTAGGATTTGATTCTTGGTGATTATTTTGTACAAGTAGATTCTGCCAGCCCTTAATGATATATTTGAAATCATAATATACTTATCCCGAGTATTTGTAATTTTCATAACATTTTAGATATCAAGCTGGGTCGCAATACCATATCTCAATTCGTCAGATCTTTGAATCGGAAAGTAAACTACGGATGCTAAGTGTAATTCCTCTTATGTTAAAGTCAAATAAATTTGGAGATTTAGAGATTTCTAAGGACAGTCTTTCAGAGTTTGTTGAAGGTGACAAATTCGAAAATGTCCACATTGCAGTAGAGTTGAGAAACAACTGTGAAATTAGTGAGGACGATATTTCAGAAATTTCTGATACAGTTTTGCCTTCAATAGTGTATATTTCTGGTTATGCTGTATTTTCACTTTTAAAAAGACTTCAATGTAAATATTGTAAAGTGTTTTTAACAGAAAATGAAATGGACTTAAATCTAAGAACAGAATTAATAAATGCAAATGATCGGGGAGGACTTTGTTATCCAAACCTTGATGTAGTAACTTGTTCGTCATACATATATGTGGTTTTACAAAAAAATTTACTGAGGAGTGCTTTTTAAGACATAAAAATCAGAGATATGTCCTTATGAAAATGTCTGCTGAAACAATTGATGGATTAGACCTTGATTTGTTTATGGGCCACAATTGTCCAGAACATAACCAACAATACATTATTACGGCTCTAATAAAAACTGTTTCAAACATTCTTTTAAACAATTACGTTAAAAAGCAAAACGACATTTTAAAACCAAAGACAATGCCTGAACTAAAAAGGTCAAAGCCTACAAAACAATAGGAGACAATACTGATGTAAGTACGTTCATAAAAAATTCCTAACGATTTCTTTTTAGATTATTAGTATAATACACTAATTGCTACTGCGATTTTCATCACGCTATTGTAATTTTCACACTTTTAAACTCGCTTTTATCTACTTTAAAAGTATTGTATTGTATTTTTCACGTTGTTTTTGTTTTGCTTCATAACATTATTTACGATTTTTACAATTTACAATTTTACGACAATTTTCACACTTTGTGGTCATAATGTAATTTATTTTTTTCCCAAATTAGGCCGTTTTTAAAATAAAATATAAATTAAATACTGATCTGCATTTAAAGATCCTTTACACAAATAGTGCACTATGTAAAAATCGACCTCTCCTATTGGTCGATCCATCTCGTATTACGATATGTCTGGTGTTGCAATCGATCTCTATCAAGAGCTCTTGTGGTGTAGAGGTTTAGACCGTTGGGTCTCACCTGGAAAACGCGGGTTCGAACCCCGTTTCTTTTTTTTTATTTTTTTTTTAAGATTATGTTTCTAAATAGCTTTTTTTCTTGATTTTGGGTATGTCTTGGGTTAGATTGGGTTAGCACCTGGTTAGTTTCCTTTTCTTGAGCCCCCGTAGCGAGCGAAGCGAGCGGAGGGCCATGCGGATCGACCAATGGGAAAGGCCGATTTTTATATAGTGCACTATTTGTGTAAAGGATCTTAAAATGCTACTGATCTCCACCTTTATCGATTTATATCGGAATGACTAGGTTTACCAGCTGATCGGAAACACATGTTCGGCTTTCTGTCTAGGTGGCGTTGGCTCGGTAGTCGTCGGTAATTGTGTAGTTTCGGGTAACGTTGACCTCATTTACATCTTGCGTTGAAAATAGATGCATTGCCGTTTAAAAACTTAAACTAAACAAAACAAGAGAGAGACATCTAATTATTCGGAGAGAGGTCTTTAATCCATATTTATGAATGGAATACCCATCTTTCCGTAGGATATTACATCTGCGGTATTATCAACATATTACGTTCAGGTACGCATAAACATAATAATGATAATAACAATAACGGCCCAGTAAATCACAAGTCGGCATAAAATGTTACATTTTGAATAGACTCAATACGCAACGTTCAAACGTTTTAATTAATTTCGAACTGGCGTACAAAGCAAATCGTTAATAAATTACAGTGAAGGCATTTAAAATAGAACCCCGAACGGTATTAAATGAGTTCGTTATTAATTTTGAAATAGATTTTCCTATATTTTAGATACAATCTCGGGGAACTATTGAATACATTCGAATGGCTCTGTTCCCGAATAGTTAGTTGGTTAGGCCCAGCTTTAGACGATTAAAAAGCGGAGAAGTGACGTTAAATAAATTAGTCCTTAGGCCAGGGAAAAATAAATAAACTTGCATCAAACTCGTTTTATGGAATTTGTATTTTTCATAGTCTTATTGAAGTGAAAACTTCTTCACGTACGTTCAGCATACTTTTCTTCGGGTAGTGAATAAAACTGAGCCGTCAGGCTTGGAGATGTGACGCTCAGAGAGAGACATAATCAGCGGAACTATTTCAGTTACCATAAACCTATTGTCTCGTTCTTATTTTTACCTCGAAAAGTGCTAAAAGTGGAAATTTGGAATGTGGCACATTTTTAAGTTAGGGGCTGCTGACAGTAAATTGTTTTTGGCGGTCAGATTTTCCGTTTGCGTACTATTACGTCAAGTCTGCAATTTTTCAAAAATTTCGTTTTGAGGCACGTTAACAGTCACCTTTACCGCTAGCCCCGAAGTAGAAACACCGGCAACGCTGCCCGGAGATATGTTAGTCACGTAACATTTGGCAAGTTAGTATGCATTTTTAATGGAAACAGGTCGCTCGTTTTCGGTACTCCTAATTAAATTGCATTTTATCGGGTTTTCGTTGATATTTTACAAAAATCTTTTGTGATTGCCCAGAGCTTCTACGAAGTGTTGGTTACTATTTTTGGTGCGGATTCTCCGCAATACCAGTAAAATGTGATAAATAGTGAAGCCGGTTGGCCGGCCGGGGTCGTTGACGTTACTCTAATGGCGGTACATTCTGTGTCCAGTTCAATTTTATTGATAGTGTTGTTTATTTTAGCTTATAGCCGATTTGTAGGTATAAGTAAGTGATTTAGATTCAGAAAGCGCATTTTTAAGCCTTGTTTCTACTCTACATAAGCTTTCCACTCTAAATAGTATTTAATAATTAACTTGTTTTTGTGAGCCAAAATAAAACTACTTATTTGTTACCTAGTGATTTACATATTTTTCAATATAAATAACGGCCACAACGCATGAAAACCGTAAAAACGTTCCCAAAAACAAATGGAAATCGTCCGCTGATCGCTTTCGGCAGTTGCCGCCGCGTCGAGGTATATCTTCATCTCTACCCTAAAGCGGCGTTGCCACGTGTCACTTCGCGGCTGGCCTTGAAGTCGGCTATGACACGCCGTACAGCGGGGAAGAAAAATGTAACATTATTCGCATATTTTACAAAAACAATAATAATGCAAATGCCGCAAGAGCTGAATATCAGGGCACGCTTCTTTTACGGATCACTCCGGTGTAAAATATTTTTTAAAATGTAGACTGAGGATTTCCTATCGAAACGGAACGTTTTAGTCGATCACGAAAAATAATTAAATATTTTATTATATCTTGAAGGTTAGTTTGCAGATAAATGTTGTCATATAGTGTGCCTCAAGTTCGATACTTAATCTGGATCACGAGTTTTAAGTGAATACTTCTTTACCGATTCCATAAGATAGAAAGAGAAAATTTCAAAGCGTGTCGTGACGCGGCTTTAAAAAATCACTCTCATGCAGCCAAGTATTTACTTCAAAAACGAATTTTGAAATGCTCATTAGCTGCTATAGTATAAATTGGTATTATTTTTTCTCATATTCCATTCAAAAGAATATTGTAAATACGTCCAAGCGAAAAGATGTAAACCCGGTTCGTGCTTGACTCGGGTAGTCTTAAGCTATGTAAACGTACTAATTAAGGCGCCGCTTTTGACCTACGACCTATTCGACCGAAACGACATACACCCCGAAAAAATGCCTACTTCACTGCCTACTATGCTTTTTTAAAAAATGAATTAAGCCGGTTCGTCCCGAGAGTCGGTCCGTTATATTGCTGTCTCTTTTTAGCATGTTGTTACTTCCATAAAGAAATTAAACTGTACTGATCTGACATTGAAATTCATATTTCCTTTAATTTGTTTCTTTTACAGGGAATGAAATGAAAATTATGTGCGAATTGTTAAGTGATATTGAACTTTTGAATTATGATCTTATTACATAATCTCGATTTTATAAGAGAGAAGGAGAAAAAGCCAAATACTTTATCTCTCTTGCGAGACGAAAATTATAAAACCTGAGATATACCTACCTACTAATCGTTAGTGCACAGAATGATTTCACAACAATATCTGAAATAAAAATTGCGGATTATGTATGTGATTTTTAAACATTTGTGTTCAATGTTGGTGTTATTTTTCGTCGCGCCGCGGCAGATTTTATTGTTCGCGTAGGAATTTGCCTTTGCCCATGCTTGCTAATAGGGTCTACCTACACCAATTTTGAGTCTACACGCATGCGTACGTGCAATTCATATATTTCTCAAAGTTGTTTTTTTCTCCATTTTGGGCATTGCCTTGGGTTTTGTTTGGTTGCGCCCCCGGAGCGAGCGGAGAGCCATGCGTGAAGTAAAATATTAGAACAACACCGGACAGCTGCTAAATGCGCAAATCCGAAGGTCGAAAATTTACTGTAGATAGACGCGAGTGCTTCGCTTAGCATGGCTCTGCCAATGTCACCTATTAGTGTAGGTGGCGTTGGCTCAGCTGCCGTACGCATAGGTGTTGCGTAATTTCTGTTCGGTTCTAAAATACGGTATTTTGTTGGACAAGCGTCTGGGGATCGGGTGTAATTTTCGATGCTACATGCGCAATGGCGAAACAAGAACGAAATATCGGAATTATCCATGTTACGTTCTAGCAAAACTTCTACAACGTCTCGGTGGTGTAGTAGGCAACGTGCTTGCCTGTCATTCCTGCGCTGCGGGTTCGATTCCCGTCGGTCGCGACAGATGTTTTGTTTACCTTTTTTTGAGGTTATGTTTGTGCCTTTTTTTCTTAATTTTGGGTTAGTTTGGGTTAACCTTGGATTAGTTTTGGTTGGTTATTGTTAATTGAGTCCCCGTAGCGAGCGAAGCGAGCGGAGGGCCATGCAAAGCCATAATAATATCTATTATGGCCATTCGCACGGCCTCTCTTAACTCAAGATTAAGTTAAGGTGCACCTTATCTCGTGTATTTTTGTTGCACCATCTCTCTTAAGTGTAAATCTTCACTTAAAAATCATATAAAATTAAGTCTTGGAAGTAGTCGGGTTTAAGCCCATTATCTCATTTCTATCCTTTGTGTTTTGTTTTTTTTTTAATATAATTAAGCATTCCTCCTCAAACATCAGTTACCACTATGGACCTAAACTTTTTAATCGATGAAGACGACAAATTGGATGAAGTAATGTTAATAGTCATTGGTATTCCCAGAAGAGTTTACCAACGATTTGAGTATTTTTATTCTTTCGATAACATAACGTTTTTCAAAAGGTTTCGTCTAAGTAAGCAAACAGCTCTTCATGTTTTGGAGTTAATAGAAGATGAAATTGAATACTCCTACGATCTGTAAGTATAAATATGTAATATAAGCTTCACTGTATATCATTGTTCAGGGATCCACTTTTTTTAGCAATAACTGTATTGTCCCCATGAATCAACTGCTGATTTTCCTAAGATTTGCTGCAACTGGTACCCATCTAGCATGCATTGCAGACTTTGTTGGAGCCCATTTATCTACAGTATCTCGTGTTATTGTTAGAGTAGCAAGAGCTCTTGTCAGACACTATAATACATATATTATAATGCCACAAGATGAGAATGAAATAAATAGAAATCAGCTAGGATTTTATGAAAAGGCTCGTTTTCCACGAATAATTGGACTTATCGATTGCACTCACGTTAGGATTCAGTCTCTAGGTAAGTAGGGTAAAGTACGGATAGATGCCGCAGGGGGAGAGATGCCGCAGATCACGTGACGCAAAAACTATGTGCACTTGACAACAACTGTCGGCAGGATCAAAGAGCTATTTAGCCAGTATTGTTTTGCTCGTGGTTGGTATTTTGATTGAGTACGTGTTTAAACGGTAATTGTGAGAATAAAGTTGGTAAGATATACTTTTATTGCTTAAAATTTATTTGTATGTTGTTAATAGTATTGGGGAAGTATGTTTAAAATAAAAAAATGGGATCATTTTACTTTTATAGTATTATATAGGGCATATTTAAGATTTTGTTTTATATTCTCGGCTACAGATTCATTAGGCGCAGGCGTGGGACGGGGAGGCATCTATCCGTACCAAAAAGGAGAGATGCCGCACTTTTTGGTACGGAAAGATGCCACAATATTTTTAATAATAATATAGCATAATTTTACATTGTATAGATTATATAGGGCATTTAAAACATCTTGTTTTATATTTTTTGTTACTGATCCATACGTGGCATGCGTGGGCTGTGAGGCATCTATTCGTACCAAAAAGGAGACATTACAGTAAAACCTCCAAAACAGTTGACTGGATTTGCTGCATAAGATTTGACAACCGGCTGCATGAGACATGTACCATGCACTTAAAACATTTGTAACCCATGTAAACGTGCGGAATTACAAGAAAAATTTACGGCATCTCTCCCTTATGGCAAATAACATTGGGCATCTCTCCGCGCGGCTGTAGGCATCTCTCCGTATCTAGGGGGAGAGTTGCCGGAAAAACACTTTTTCTTAGTTATTTTTTTTTTCAGTAGTAGAGTATTTTTTATGTTGTTTAAATGCCAATATTTCAATAAAAAATAGATTATAGAATGTATATGTGTTTTTTGAAATACAAAGTTTTTGTTAACCGAATTTTTACAATTATTTTACAAAAAGTGCGGCATCTATCCGTACTTTACCCTAATCTGTAGTTTGACTTCAGAGCCAAGACCCCTACATATATTTTTATGTAGAGACCTAAGGATTTATCTTTTGTATCTAATCGAGATATATAATATATTTTAGGTGGTGAAGACGGCGAGGTTTACAGAAAGAGGAAAGGTTACTTTTCTGTTAATGTACAGGCTATAGTTGATGTTAAATTAAAAATTTTAAATTTGGTGGCTCGTTGGCCTGGTTCAACGCATGATGCTACCATTTTCAAAAGCAGTCGAGTCAAACAGCAATTTGAAGATAATTTATTTCCAAACCCAGCACTACTTGGTAATAAATATAATTTACAATTTTCCATTTCACCCTTTGTGCTGTAAGTTGTAATTTTTTTATTTACAGGAGACAGTGGATACATCCTGAGACCTTACCTTCTCACACCATTGGCAAATCCTGTTCAGCAACAAGAAAAATTTTATTGTATAATGAATCACATATTCGGACACGCAATATCATAGAAAGGTTCTTCGGCGTATGGAAAAGACGATTTCCTATACTAGCTTATGGAAGTCGCCTTAATATTAATACAACATTAATTGTAATAGTTGCTGTAGGAGTAGTTCATAATATATGTAGTATAAATAATGAACAGGAACCTCTTGATCCTGAAGATCTTCAGTTATTTTTAAATATTCTGCAGGCAGATGATGTGCCTAATGTGCTTGTAATTTATAATAATCCACCTGTTTTAGGACACAATTCTAGATTAAATCTGATTAATAATTATTTTGCAAATTTACAGGAGTAGTTTTCTATTGGGATAAATAAAAAGAATTTGTTGCTCAAATATTAATAATCTTCTTTTATTTATAAAAAAACCTACACATGTTTATTTCTCCCCCAAGTAAACAAATATATTCTCTCTTCTCTTAATCTAGTACCGATTTAAGAATTTCACTTTCGATATGTAACAGACATTAGGTCAAGAACAAAGATACTGTCCTAACATTGCTACCTACCTAAAAAGACAGTTACTTTAGAAACCTAATTCTCAACTCAAACACTCAAAACCAAATATATCTTTCTATAGTCTTTACGAAGTCAATTGAAAAAGTTGGGACTCTTAATTTGATGTCGGCACATCAGCTGTTCTCAGGTTGTCGGCGAGCGCCTACATAAAGTAAATTATTAAGAGTCCCAACTTTTTCAATTAACTTCGTAAAGACTTTATCATAGGTGTTTAAATTACAAAGTAGCTTTAAAAATTAAATATTAAAATCAATGACATACAAGGGGGACTCTTAAAATGGAACCCCTCCTCCCCTTAACTTTTTGTGTTTAAAGCTATAAAAAAAAGTTGAATACAAAAGTTGCTTGAAACGAATGAAATTTTTATATGATAATGCTTTTTGATATGCAAAGCATTTCATTTTTCCAGATTACATTTTATTTCTTAATTCTATCTTTTTCATATCAATATCTAATTCTAATTTTCTCTTTCCTAACTGAAATATAACTTCTTCTCTTTGATCCCGTTTCATTCTACTCTCTTTCTCTGCTGCAAAAAATTCATATTTCATTTTGGCCAATTTTAAATATTCTTCTGTTAGTTGACTTGATGTCTGTTGTTGGATGTTTGGTCTTCTCCTCTTTGTCCACTTGTGCTCTAGAGCACTGGATGTAGTTTGTTGTAATTTGCTGGCACAAACATTACCCCAGTGTTCCTGAAAAGTGAATATTACTAATAACTTTTTGTTTTCGTACTGCGACAATTGATAAAAATATTCTTATTTAATTTATGAGATTATGCAGGGTGTCCAAATAGTATGTTGTCAGGCGCGCTTTAAAGTACACGAACAAATAATATATGTTTAAATTATCCATTAAATATATGTTATTATGACGATCTTCTTAAATTAACCCATTGTTTTATGCTAACTGTTTGTGTAAATCTGAATATGCTTAACCAATAGTTCTCTGTCTTATCAATCATATAGTATTACGTTACATGAAAGACTTGAAAAATAATAGTGTCTATTTATATTACACAAACTACCCTTTTACAGTTTTAAAATATAGGGATAAATAAGTAAGTATGGAAATTAAATAATTTATTTAAAAATTCGCAACCATTATCTATCTGTACTATTAATCGACTTATTGATTGTGCTTTTTAAGTGAAAACATATCAATATAGTGATGATCCACCTTCTTTACTTGTTTTTTTTAGGTTAGGAGGTATCCTCTGTCAGCATATTAACTGAACAGCCTGCATATTAATAATTTTTTTCTGCTTTCTCTACATCAATGAATAAAAACATAAATTTGTTAGAAATGTCAATGTTTCTTACAGTTTGTGGTTCAGTGCAATCTCTGCTCTGTGAAGCCATTGCTTCAGTATTTGCAAATTGATTCGTCTGATCAGTCTGAAATATAAAACAAAACATACTATGTAATTAAATTGGTATAACTTTTAAACATGTGCATGGTTAGAATAATAATATCATAAGATAAAAATTACCTAATTATAGAATATGTTGCAAAATGCAATTTTTATGTTACTGGAAATTAATAGTTACTTGTAATAAGGCAGTATAATGTCCCTTTCTTTCGTTGATTATGATAAAGTTGCACTTTCGATTGTGGTAGACGATAAAAATATATACTTACCAATGGTGTTTGAGTAGGATGAATTTCTACATCTGATTCAGGATCTTCGTCAAACTCCTCTATAACACGATAAGTATGATAATTAAAGGATTTTCTTTTGCTTAGAGGCTCCTGCATACGTTTTAGTTCCACAGCATCCCCATCAAAAGGATTATCAAGCCCACTAACTGCTTTGTTGTTCATCAAATTCAATGTAAGTTCTTTTATTGTATGATCAGACCTTCCTGAGTATTAAGCACTACCACCGCCTGTCTTAAAAATTTCCTTCTTTTCGTCTGCCACCTCCTTCCTTATGTGTTTTTTAGTGTTATCATAAAATTTACGTAAGGATTATTTCGTTCTAGGATTACATTCTGACGTTTGGAAATTGAATAATTTTGTTATTTTAATCCATGCCATATCCTTATCGCGCCAAGTTAAGGCGTCTGTCTTCTAGTTTTCAATAATGCTTTTAAACTGTTGCAGGATGTTCAAAAGCAATGCTTTCTCTAAATTGGAAAAATTTGGGGCTCGTCGTTTACACTCGCTTTCCCTGTCAGGGGCCCCATTATAAGGATGAATATGATTTGGAGTTATGGCCATTCGCACGGTCTCTTTTAACCCAAGATTAAGTTAAGGGGCACCTTATCTGGAGTATTTTTGTCGCACCATCTCTCTTAAGTGTAAAGCTTCACTAAAAAATCATATAAAATTAAGCTTTGGAAGTGGTCGGGTTTAAGCCTTTTATCTCATTTTATCCTTTGTTTTTTAATATAATTAAGCATTTCCCTTGAAACATTAGTTACCACTATGGACCTTGCAAACTTTTTAATCGATGAAGAAGACGAATTGGATGAATTAATGTTAATAGACTTTGGTATTCCCAGAAGAGTTTACCAACAATTAGTATTTTTACTCTTTCGATAACGTAACGTTTTTTTAAAAGGTTTCGTTTTAGTAAACAGTTAGAGTTAATAGAAGATGAAATTGAATACCTCTACGATCCGTGTAATATGTAATATAAGCTCCACTATATAACATTGAATTGAAGTAAAAAAATTTCACTGAACAATCAATGTCAGCGCCAATGTCGCCAATGCCAATAGGGGGAATAGAAGAAGCACCAGAAAAGTAACCAAAATTGCAACATTGCCAAGTCTACCTAATGTTTCGCTAAGATTTCGTTAAGCCTTGGTCGCGCGAACAAAATTAAACTAAGGTGGACCTTAAAGTTGAGGGAGACTTACTAAAGTCACGATTTTCAGCAAAGCCGTGCAAACAGCCATTACACTCCAAAACTCAATACTATATACCGGTAAACAGGAATACCAGCTCTGGAAACACGTCAAAACTTGAAAAATTGAGGTAAAAAAATTTCAGCGCGCTAAAATGTCAACGCCAATGTCGCCAATGCCAATAGGGGAATAGAAAAAGCACCAGAAAAGTAACCAAAATTGCAACATTGCCAAGTTTAACTAACGCTTCGCTAAGATTTCGTTAAGCCTTGGTCGCGCGAACAAAATTAATCTAAGGTGAACCTTAAAGTTGAGGGGGACTTACTAAAGTCACGATTTTAAGCAAAGCCGTGCAAACAGCCATTAGTCGATCAAGAAAGAGAATTAGATATTTTATTATATCTTGAAGGTTAATTTGCAGATAAATTTTATCATATTTAGTATGCCTCAAATTCGATACTTAATCTGGATCACGAGCTTTAAGTGAATACTTCTTTACCGATTCCATAAGATAGAAAGAAAAAATTTCAAAGCGTGTCGTGACGCGGCTTTAAAAAATCACTCTCATGCAGCCAAAGAAGTATTTACTTCAAAACCGAATTTTGAAATGCTCATTAGCTGCTATAGCATAACTTAAGATTACCAAAGATATTATTTTTTCTCATATTCCATTCAAAAGAATTTTGTATACATCCAAGCGAAAAAATGTAAACGCGATTCGTGCTTGATTCAGGTTGTCTTAAGCTATGTAAACGTACTAATTAAGGCGCAGCTTTTGACCTACGACCTACTCGACCGAAACGACATTCACCCCGAAAAAATGCCTACTTCACTGCCTACTATGCTTTTTTAAAAAATTAATTAAGTCGGTTCGTCCCGAGAGTTGGTCCGTCATATTGCTGTCTCTTTTTAGCATGTTGTTACTTCCATAAAGAAATTAAACTGTACTGATCTGACATTGAAATTCATATTTCCTTTAATTTTTTCTTTTACAGGGAATGAAATGAAAATTATGTGCCAATTGTTAAGTAGTGATATTGATTGATTTGTAAGGTTTCAGGAGATATTTTATATATGTTTTAGGGTAAGTACATTGAACTTTTGAATTATGATCTTAATACATAACAGAGACATAATACCGATTTTACAAGAGAGAAGGTGAAAAAGCCAAATACTTTATCTCTCTTGCGAGACGAAAATTATAAAGCGTGAGATATAATATACCTACCTACTAATCGTTAGTGCAAACAATGATTTCACAACAATATCTGAAATAAAAATTGCGGATTATGTATGTGATTTTTAAATATTTGTGTTCAATGTTGGTGTTATTTTTCGTCGCGCCGCGGCAGATTTTATTGTTCGCGTAGGAATTTGCCTTTGCCCATGCTTGCTAATAGGGTCTACCTACACCAATTTTGAGCCTACACGCATGCGTACGCGCTAATTCATATATTTTTCAAAGTTGTTTTTTTGTTTTCCTTTTTTTGAGGTTATGTTTGTTTTTTATTAATTTGGCATTTTTTCTTAATTTTGGGTTAGTTTGGGTTAGCCTTGGATTAGTTTTGTTTAGTTCTTGTTGATCGAGTTCCCGTAGCGAGCGAAGGGCCATGCTAAGCCATAATAATACCTATTATTCGTTTCGCCATTACGCATGTAACAGGCGCTTGTTTTTGTTGGATACAGTCAGCCAACACTTTATAGATAAATGGCGATTCAGAAGTAGGTACTTTGTATTTATTAAAATAATAAATAATAATATTAATTCGTTAGTTTGAGTTATATAAAACATACAAGGACATTGTACAATTCTTCTTCAGCCTTCATTTGTTCATTCCTGGACGTAGGCCTCTTTCATCCGTTTCCATGCATGCCTTTCTGTCCTGCGCTGTTTGGAACCGTCTTTTCCCCGCAATCTGTTTAACATCGTCCAGCTACCACTTCTGGGGTCTACCTACGCTGCGTTTGGTCCGTCTTGGTCGCCAGTGTGTTACCCGCGCTGTCCAACTGTCATGGTTCTGTATGGCCACATGCCCCACCCACTGCCATTTGCTTTCCGAGATACGCTTCATGATGTCCACGACTCTAGGTCGTCCGATTTCCTCATTACTTTTACATTTACATTTACTTATCTCTTAGACTGATTCCAAGCATGATGCGCTTCATTGCTCTTTGCATTTCGCTGAACTGTTCAGCATTTCTTTTTGTTATTGCCATTGTTTCTAAACCGGATGTTGCTACCGGCAGTATTCATACATCGAAGACTTTCCGCTTTAAGTTTATTGGTAACTTTCTGTTTTTTAATATATAGTTCAACTTGCCAAAAGCTGCCCATGCAAGTCTTTTCTTACGTTTTATTTCGGCAGTTTGGTTCTCTTTGCCGATTTTGATATTATGCCCCAAGTAGACATATTCATCGACGTTTTCTAAAGTCGTATCGTCTATTGTTACAATATCTTCCGCATCGCTTATTATCTTGGTTTTAGAGAAGTTCATCCTTAGGCCGATTTTTCTCGACGCTTCATTAAGTTGGCTTAACATATCTTTAAGTTCATGGATGTCGCTGCTTATGAGGACGATATCATCTGCGAATCGTAAGTGATTTAGAGGAGTTCCGTTCACATTGATACCTTTACCCTCCCAAGACAGTGTTTTGAATATGTTCTCTAACGCCAAAGTAAACGGTTTGGGAGATATAGTGTCTCCCTGGCATACGCCTTTCCTAATTCTTATTTTTTCTGTTATCAGGTTTTTATTTATTTTGACATGAAAGGTGGTATTTTCATATATGTATTTTAGGAGGTTTGTATCAATCCTAGCATCGTCCATGGCCTGCAGGAAAGCCCATATCTCAATGGAGTCGAATGCCGTGCGAAAATCCATGAATGCTAAGTGTAGACGAATGTTATCTTCAGTTGTTTTCTCTATTAATGTTCTTACTGCCTGGAGGTGGTCGACGTCGACGGTGCTGTACCCCTTTCGAAACCCCTCCTGTTCTACTGGTTGGTAGACGTCTAACTTGTTGGTGAGGCTATTAGTGATAATCTTGGTAAGAAGTTTGTATAAGCGTGATAAAATACTGATTGGTCGGTAGTTCTCTATGTCGGTGTTATCACCTTTCTTCAAAAGTAAAGCTACTTCTGCGTTATGCCACTGGGCGTCTGGTATTCTTCGCTCACTTAGGCATTTGTTGAGAAGTACCTGCAGTGTTCTCTCCACAATGCTTCCACCCATTTTCAGCATTTCTCAGGTGATTCCGTCCTCCCCTGAGCTCTTTCTGTTTTTCGTTTGTTTTAGTGTTTTACGTATCTCTTGCTTCGTTATATCAGGGATGTCTTCTGACCCAACGTTGCAGATAATATTTGGTGCAATTGCTGTGTTTGAAGCTTTTGGATTAGTTGCGGTGGAAGTATAGAGATGAGTGTAGAATGCCTGGATATGGTCAACAATAACCTTGTTGTCTGAATTAACTTACCTTGTTGGTCATTTAGGTCATTCTGTGTTTTCCCGTGACATTTTCGATTTTAGAACTCTCATATTTGCGTTTGTCCCTAAAGCATTTTCGATTAGTTTAGTGTTGTGGCTTCGGATGTGTTTCCTCACTTTTTTACTGATCACCTTGTTTAGTTCTTGGTATTCTGGTGTATCACTGTTGGCGTTTATTTCTCGTTTCCATAAGTGCTAGTGTGTCTGAGTGTACTACGTTGGGGTTTGGAACCTTCGGCAACATGCACTATAACAGAGTTTTATCCACAATACCGAAACAGAATATTTGCACTCGACGCGCGTTTCGCTAACCATGTTAGCATCATCAGGAGATGATTAAAACTAAAATTAAAATCTACCTAACTCCCTTTTATACTACTGTTTGCTTAATCAAGCGGAACTAGAAAGAACCAATCCTGGGATCCCGCTAGTCACGCTTGATCAACCAATACA
>MU182764.1:97239-111957 GCA_016904865.1 Pissodes strobi
TTTTTTAAGCAGCAGAGAATGATTGACACAGTCGAACGCCTTTGAAAAATCGCAAAAGACTGCGGATGCAACATCCTTGTCATTAAGTTTCAGATAAAGGCTTTCTAGAAATGCAAAAATTGCATCATTAGTATTTTTAGATTTTTGGTAAGCAAATTGTCTTACACTAAGAATATTATGCCTTTGTATAAATTTCATCATTCCTATTTTTCAATAATTTTTGATAATGTATTAAGAAGGGAAATTGGTCTAAAATTAGATGGGTCCGTAAAAGATCCCGACCAATGCAAAGGAATCACTAAAGCAGTTTTCAAGATGTCGGGGAATTTTCCCTTTGCAAAACTCTTGTTAATTGAGTAAGCAAGTGCTTCGAAAGCGATTTTGGAAAATATTTTTAGACATTTCATCTATACCTGCAGAGTTAGTTTTAATTTCACTTAATACGTTTTTTATTTCTGTTTTTTCTGTGTCAGCCAATATAAAGGTTTCATTTATGTATGCCCTCGACAAGTTTTTTATTGGATCCAAATCTGATTTGATATCTGAGGTAGTAGGTATTGTACAGTAAAAATCATTTAGATCTTCGACATTTAAATTAGCGGTTTGTTTTAACACATCATTCTTACCTCTGAGATCATTTACAATAGCCCAAGCTTCTTTGGCCTTGTCTTGCGATTTATCAATCCTGTTTTCATGATATTTTTGTTTAGCTTTTTTAATAAGGTTTTTGTGTATTTTACGGTACGAACTGAAATATTTAGAAAAAAAGTCATTATTTGTAGATTTTCGTATTACATACAAGGATCTGAGGTTTTGTGAGGAAATCTTAATGCCTCTAGTTATCCAGCTCTTTTTCATATTTATCCTTCATTGTTCGAAATACTTTTTGACAACGTAAGCCAAGCTTTGCAATTTCTTCATTTTTACTTTCGATTTTTTCCCATATTTTTTCCAGCGCAGGTGTGCGTTCAGCAATGTATTTTTCTATTGTACTAGAATCCTTTTTGCAGTTGGAAGGAAACTGGACGATTTGCATTCCTAAATTTTGCTGCTCATTGGTCAGTTCATTTAGCGTCTCTTCTGCTGATGACATGGCTGTTGTGGAGCGCTGCACAACTAGCTTTTTAAAGTGCGGACGGATTTTGTTTCTGGTCGGTTCGTGTGGACGGAATGTTGACTGAACGGTTTTCTACTTCTGGACGGATGGACGAGATTTGTCTCCCTTGGACGGATTGATTTCTTGGCTGGTCGGAGTTCGTTTGGACGTATTGGAGAGACGTTGAACAGTTGTTCGGACACTGGTGTGAACGGACGGTGTGCTCTTAGGCGGTGTCTTCTTTTGGACGGATGGACGGACAGTTGACGGTCGGACGGCAGGTGGCTTGCTGCTGATTCTAAGAACTTGCTCGAAGGACCAATGTTCAGGCTCCAAGGACTAATATTCAGGCTGTGCCTGAAGATTACGCTTGCTTAACTACGGCTTGAGTTAAGCAGCGGGACAGTAAGGGCGTTAGTGGTTTATTTTACTGTCAGAGAGCAGCCTCACTCTCTGCTATGGCCAAGAAGGCTTGGGCACAATAAATTGTCGTAGACCTGAGTACAATGGTTGACTCTCTCTTTATTCAGAGAAATGCGTTTCTTTTATATCCCAAATTTGTTACCAATCGTGCTGTATTAAAATTATAAAATGTAATATAACGTGCCGGTTCAAGAACAATGAAAGTTTTTAAATCAGTTAGCACGTGGTCTGTCAAAACCACTATTTAAATATGTAAACTTAAAGAATTATGTTTTTAAAATAAATCATTACGTGATTTGTCAAGGTTGTAACTTATAAAATAATCTACAATATAAAACAGTAGTAACGTTTTGTCCTACATAAAATATATGCTATGCTAACTTATTTAATTTTAACCTATTTTTTATTTTTATGGCTAATTTCTAAATTAGACAAACCGATTGAATAATATTGAACAAGTATTATTATTCTGATAGTGTGTGAGGTTGATTCTTATCACTGTCAGAAATTAATTTTGTTCTAGTACCGTCAGAATTATACATTTTCAAGTTTAAATAACTTATATCAAAATCTTCATATCCTAATGCTTAATGACTTTTTTATTTTCAGAATCACTTTAGAACTAGCGTATATGGTAATATTACGTGCACCCTCTGGTAAATTGTATGGCAGATTTGAAGGTAAAATTTTAGCATAACGATGCGTATAGATCTTACAGATATATTTGCCTTAAATCCCATTTAAAGATTTGAAGAGGAGAATTTGGACATTTCTTCCTGCAACGGTTTCTGCCAATTTTATAGGAGGTTTCATGGTAAAATTGAACTTTAGGCAAGTAATTTCAAAATATAGAACACAAAAAAATTCTTGTATTTCATAATATTAATCCTTCACTTCAGGTTGTTTTATTTTAATAGCAGCGTTATTAATATCCGTTGACTAAGGGAATAAGGCGGATATTTCTCATCTAAAGTAATTTTCATAATTTATCGAATTCAAAATTATACCTATTTTGCAAATGACAGATTCAATTGAGTCGATGCCAAAATACAAACGATAAAGCGAATTCGTTTCACCACAGGCCGTCAAAATGATAAAGAATATTAATTACGTTTCACGATTCGACTTTGTGAGCCGGATGAAAAGACTAATTTGGAAAAAAGCATGTAATTAACTCGTATATTATATGTATTTGTCATATTCAGTTTACCGTAATACCGTTAAAAATAAAACAGTAAATTATGATGATGATGATGGTCGATTAATTGATTTGTTTTTTAGCTTTTAGAAGCCTCAATTATTGAAATAAATTAGATCGCGTTTCTGATAGTCTGGAAACAGTGTAAATTAGAGATAATACTCGTTTCAATGTCAACAATTAACAATTAAATTAAAATAATTAATCGAAAGTGTAAACTAACCAGTGGAAAACTTTAGTTTATATGTCTGTTTAGTAAAATTTACGGTTTGTGATTAAAACTACACAACAATGCAATATTAATATGAAATATAAGTATTTTTTATGTTCTATATTTTAAAATTACTTGCCGCAATTTGAATGTTGCAGAAATCGGTGCTTATCGCTTAAAAATGTCCAGACTCTTCGACCCTTGAAGGAAGATATACGAAATTTTATATCGACAAATCGATTTTTTAAATTTTCTGAAAAAATAACATTTTCTAATGCGATACTTATACTTTCGAACCCGCTGAATTCGAAAATGATCACCGTTTTTTCAAGAAAGGGTTAGTTTTCGAAATATGATTTTTGTTTAAGTTAGTATGGCTTTTTTCAATTTTTAATTCAAATTTGAGCGCCTATAGAAGCCATAAACTATGCTATACTTAATATGAATGAAAGTGCTTTATTGTCCAAGGACTATTACAATGAATAAATCTTATTGACAAAACATGATTAAATTTTGACACATACACAATTTTCAAGTCAATTAAATGTTGTACACAAATACATATATCCTAAGAACAAAAGTACCACACTTAACAGAATACTAAATAATACTTAGCATACCTAGCATATCTAAATACTATCCTGCTAAAAGAATTCGTCAATGCCATAAAATGCTTTTGACAACAGTTCTCTTTCAATCTCTTCCTAAATATCTTAAATTTTTGGCCAAGCTTAGGTGAAATAATTGGCGAACATAACAAAGATAATCCATAACCTAGATAACAATAACGTAACAAAGCTTAAAGCAGGAGATCAATTCACTGAAAACATCCCAACACCAGGAAGAATTAGACAGGGTGACAGCCTAAGCCCCTTTCTGATTAATCTTCTCATGGATAAAATTATTAATAAAGTAACAAATCTTAACCTCGGATACAGACAAAAGAATTGGTATGGTGGTTGCCGATAATGCAGCAATTATTGCCGAATCAGAAAACGACCTACAGAGATAACTCTTCCAGTTCTTCCAAGTAAGCCGCCAACTCCATATGAACATTTGTAGCAACAAAACCAGGATCTCTAAGCCATTATAAATGAAGGAGCCTCTAATGAGGCTCAGACGAGGGATAAGTAGGGGTATATGGTCTATCTGTTTCGTGAAATGGATTTGTTGGCGATTAGGAAAATCGGTTTTGTTTTTATGAATAAGGCAAGCAGTTTCTAAGAACAACAGAAACTGAAAACTTGCAAAACGTCATAGACAATATAAATACTAAACACGAAATTATCATACTCGGAGATTTTAATGCACGGAAGCCATAATTAATGAAAACGGGGAAACACTAATAGACTTATGCGCTAGAAATGAAATGAGGATCAACAACACGTACTTCCCACATAAAGACCAGCACAAATACACTTTCAATAGCAATCGAGGCCAGCGATCGATGATAGACTTCATACTCACAAATCGAGTACTCACAAGTACTCGACGTCGGAGCCCTAACATCCTCTAACCTGGGGACTGATCACAATCTTGTTTTATGCAAGATACTACTAAAACATCCACAACAAAAGAGAACTCCTCCAAAGTTCATCGAAAAGTACAATATGTAGTCGCTAACAACGGAGAGCACAAAACTCCTCTATGAGAACAGGATTACTAGCAAATTAAAAGAGTCAGATTTAAAACCAGAATGGGGAGTAGAAGAGAGCTGGCAAAATATTGAGAAATGCATCAACAAAGCATTGGGATTGGAAACCGTAAAATTAATATGAACGCGACAAACCACACCAAACCGTGGTTTTGTCAAGAGGTAAAAGAACTCTCTGAATTAAAATGGAAATGCTACCTATACATACCGTCGGATGAAACTCACGCAGAATATGTCCAAGTAAGAAACAGGGTAAAGGCAAGAATAAAATCATTCAAAGGAGAACATTGGGCTAAATTTACTAGCGATATGGACTACGACTTGTATGGCGCTTAAAGGAAAGTATGGAAAATGCTTTGGAACAGAAAAAAACAAGTTAACGAGTTCGTGCAGACCAAAGGAGTGCCAATAGAGACATGGCAACAGCATTTTAAAGAGCTTTATGATGCTGAAGAAACGCTGAATATAAACGAATACGAAACAGATATAAGTGGTACAGTCACTGACGAAGAGATAGAAGCAAAACTCAAGAAACTAAAAAACAGAAAATTACCCAGGCCGGAACACATCCCCAACGAGCTTTTAAAATATGGAGGCCCCGGACTTGCAAGGAAACTATTGCAACTATTTAACAAAATCTTAAACGAAACGGAAACACCAGATGGATGTCATAATAGCATCACCATACCCATATTTAAGAAAGGACTAAAAACCTACCCACAAAACTGTAAAGGAATATCCATCTTCAATACAGCAATGACACTCTTCACGAGTATTCTCAAGGACCAACTGGAAACCCAAATTAAGAATGCTGAAGAACAACAGGGCTTCACAAAGGGATGGTCAATAACCGACGCAGTATTCATAATAAGACAAATAAAAGAAAAGACTGTAGAGTACAGTATGCCAGCGTATATTTGCCTGATTGACCTAACAATAGCGTTTGACAGGGTTCGTTTGGGAGAAAATAAGGCACCGGCGAATATAACAAAGATAATCCATAACCTAAATAACAATAGCGTAACAAAGGTTAAAGCAGGAGATCAATTCACTGAAAACATCCCAACACCGGGAAGAATTAGACAGGGTGACAGCCTAAGTCCCTTTTTGATTAATCTTCTCATGGATAAAATTATTAATAAAGTAACAAATCTTAACCTCGGATACAGACAAAAGAATTGGTATGGTGGTTGCCGATGATACAGCAATTATTGCCGAATCAGAAAACGACCTACAGAGATTAATCTTCCAGTTCTTCCAAGTAAGCCACCAACTCCATATGAACATTTCTATCAACAAAACAAAATGTATGACAATCGCGACAGATCCGCTCAGATATAAACTAGTGGTGGAGGACAATCCCATATAACAGGTGATGCAAATCAGATATCTGGGCATAGACAGCACCCACGATTCAGTTCAAAACCTGAGGAGCCAGATTAACAAAGCATCCGCACTATCAGGATGCATACCAGATATAGTCTGGTCAAACCCGTACATGCGCAAAGATAGCAAAATTAGAATCTACAAGACTTGTATCAGACCGATCATGACGTACGGTATAGAAGTCCGCGAAGATACCAACAAGACGAAACACATGCTAAGGGTGGCTGAAATGAAAACACTGAGAACGATAGTAGGGAAAACAAGAAGAGACAGAGTAAGAAACACAGATATCAGAGAACAATGCGAAATACAAGATATTGTGAGATGGGAAAGACAACGTAAGAGGCAGTGGTACAACCATGTAAGACGGATGGACGAGAACAGACTTCCGAAAATAGTCCTAGAAAACAACCCGCCAGGCTCAAGACCTCCCGGGAGGCCACCTAAAAGATGGAGTGATAGTTGGCAATCTACCTCTCAGGAAAAGATGCAGAGGCAGCTTCAGAATTAACAGATCGACAGATCTCCAAGAAGCAGAAGAAGAAGAAACAATGGTTAGTATATTATTGGAAATAAAAAAAATGCTTGCACTGAGCTCAAGGATGGGCATTGCATAAGTTTCTCACTGCTCTTTTCTGAAAGATGAAGACCGATTGGAATAAACACTTTGAACAGCCACCCCAGAATGGAAGGGCATATCTGAGGTGTGATTCAACATTCGCAAAATAAGTGTTACGAGCGAAGTGTTTCCCCAATTCTTGAGAGGTAATGCGAATAGAGTAGCAGCCAGAGGGCAACCTTTTATTCAGTTATAGAATGTGATGCTGAAACTTTAGGCTGTCGTCCAAAATTAACCCGAGGAACCTAGAATTATCAACAGGGGTAATAGAATGATTACATATCTCAATGTTGTTTACCATACAGTTAAACCCAATAATGTGAGTCTTCGTCAAGTTTAGACAGAGAAGATTAGAATCGCATCATTCCTTAATTTTATCGATGTCGGACAACATATCAGCCCTGAGTTGGTTCACGTCGTGACTACCCCATGATACAGACGCATTATCCGCGAAAGCCGTGAGGGTACCAGACAAGTCAAGCTGGAGAAATGAAGATTAGAAACAAGGTAGGTCTCAAGACAGAGCCCTGGGGGACACCGCATGAGACACTCTGCTTACTGGATGAAACGCCCCCCAAAGACACAAACTGAACATAATCCGAGAGAAAGGATTGAATCCACTGAGAAGCCACACCACGGAAGCCATAAACCGATAGTTTCCGCAGCAGTATACCGTGGCTCACGCAATCAAACGCCTTAGAACACTGCGGCGGAGGCCTCCCCTCTGTTGATACCCCGAAATAAATTCGATAAGAGATCAAACATAGCATCAGATGTACTCACCCTGTTGAAAACCATACTGGTGTTGATTTATTAACTTGTGTTTTACTAGGAAATAAGTAATTTGTTTACGAGCAAGGGCTTCAACCAGTTTTGACAGTGTGGAAACAAGAGAAATTGACCTATAATAATTTGACGGGGAACTATGGTCACCTCCCTTGTAGAATGTGAAGTCCAGAATGACCCTGGCAACTTTCGGGCTAGACGGAGAAATTCCCGTTTCAAATAACACGTCAGTGGTGGAGGACAACGCAACATTGGTAACTAAGCCATTATGTTTAAGGAATTTTCATCCTCACCAGCAGACAGCTCTCCTGTGGTTGGAGAAAAATGAAACGTCTCAGGAACACGGGCGTTTGGGAGATAAGATAGAGGGTCAGTTGCAGGGTGCAAGTCCCTAGTCAGATTTTCAGCACCTGTGCAGTAGTAATTAATTACTTGCTTGCATTAATATTGGATATTTTGGTATTATTGGAAGCTCTCCCAGTTATTTCACCAACAATGGACCAAAATTATTTTTACTGGTTGTTGGAATTACGCAAGCGTTTGGAACAGTACATCTTTTTCCCATTTTTGATAACTTGCCTGTACCCAAAGAAATAAGACCGGACCATTTCATTATTTGAGTACATCTTCCGTGCAGTATTCCAAAGCCTTAGATTATACGACGATGTGCGAATGCCCTTGGTCAACCACCCTTTGCGGGAATGGAAATAATAACAATGTTGGCCAACGACTCGTGGCAGCAGTGCAAGGGAATCTCCGCATTCAATGTAGAGTTCCAATCGAAGGAAAAGCAACTCCTCACGAAACACTTGGAATCCACGTGTGCTGTAAATCCTACCTAATCTACTCACTCCCGACAAGGTATTACATGCTAGAGGAATACTTGCTAGAATAGCATTGTGGTCTGATAAAACCGGGTCAAAAACGCCACAAGGAACAGCATCGCAGATGTTAGAGGCAATGTAATCAATTGTAGTTGATAATGCGTCTGTTACACGCGTGTATTGATGGACATGCATGCTAATATTGAATGAGTTGAATAAGTTATGTAGTATCAAGGTCGAACGATTATTAATGTCTTCAAAATCAATGTTTAGATCATCAGTTAAAAAGATTTTATGTCTTAATGAAAATTTCGAGAGAAGAGATTCCAGTCGATCTAAAAATATGTAGAGATTACATCCAGGTGAGCGATAAATGCATATAAAGCAATTTGATTCTCTGGAGTGTAAATATGAGAACTCAGGTTCCCTCTCGACGAGCATATTATCAAACTTATCAAATTGGCCTGATACTCGACCTACAGAACTTGGAGCCAACAGAATAGCCGGGAACATATAAAGGCTTATCTAGCTTAAATGTCATTCTTTGCCCTAAAAATGAGCTGTCAGAAGCACATTTAACAGAATTCAGACATGCAGGGGGAACACCGACCTTTAAAGAAGAGTTATTTACTATTGAGTAGTCACTAGTGCAAATGTGTTTTAAATTGGACAAAGTGAAAATACTTGTGAGAACACGGCTAGCTAGCACATAATTAACGAGATTCCGGCAAAGATGCTTTTTACTAAGTCTATACCTATTACCTATAACACTGTTGTCGAAAATTCTGATTGAAGCATGTGTGCTATGGAGAAATTGTTGGCACACATTGACAAAACTGATGTAGCTACTAGGAATTGATTTTTTTATAAGTTAAAGAGAATATTAACTTTGTGTATGTGCCTATGGAAAACAACTTCCCTAAACTATTAACATTCATATCCATATTGGACCTTAAATCTATGCATATAACTATATTGTCTCTATAGCTGAAAGAAGTAGACAACTGGAAGATTCGATCTCCCATTTGAGCCATTTGAAGATTTATAGAGGCATTTCTGCTCTATTGAATGTTGAAAACCGCAGTTTCCTGTAGTATTTGGTTATATTCTTAAATCGTGATTTTTTGAGGCTCTGCAGTTTTGAACTTTTTATTCGCGGAATTTTTGTGAACTGCAAATTCAGATCGACTAGAGAAAAACTGATAATATTTTCGCCATCTACGCCAGTAAATCAGCTAGTAAACACATTTTCATTCATTTTAAAATTTTTCGGTAACGAAAATTTTATACTTATCTGCAATTTTTTTTTTATTTCTGGAAAAATAACATTTTCTGATCCGATTTAGTGTCCGCTGAATTCGATAAAGATCACTGTTTTCTATAGAAAAGGCTAGTGTATATTCAGGTGTTCTAGAACCTTCATTTGAAATTGAAACTGATTACATTATGAGATTATCTGCCTTCGCGTGATTAATTTAAGGGGCTGTTTATAAACACTTACAGCTCTTATTTATGTTTATTGCCCATTGAGTGACAGAAGAAGAGAGAAATATATAACACTCGCGTGATATAAGGCAGTCTCTACTTCTAACCAAGTTAGAGAAGATATTTATGAGAGATTTAAGCTCCTTGTACAAATGACCGACCTCCCCAGTTTATGCTTCATTTTTTCTGACTGTTTATCTTCCAAACTTAACATTTTCATTGCTCGATTCTGATTAACATGCAAACCAAAATCACAAAATTATTTTTTATTATAATGTCCTTTTCCAACCGATACGCCACTGGCGAGTCTGGGGACAAAATATTACAAGCGGCAAACGCTGAACATGATTGCCATTCAGGGCTGGATTATAAATTTCGCTCTCCCACCCATTAGTATTCCCTATGGAAGTAGAACGACCCAAAGTATCTTATGTGGTATTGTATAAAAATGCTGTTTACCGATAATTAACATCAGATAACGGATCGTGCACTTGCACGAGCTATTATTATCCATTATGCTCAAAGGCCCTGACTGCGTATATTTAAGTTCTGTAGATCTACAATCAACATTGATGTGTCTGGATGGTATAGTCGCTGACTACTCCAAACTGTAACAAGTCAGCCACAAAACACCTCCACCCATTCTTTTGTTGCTGCTAATTGCACCGTTACAGCCAGATAACTTGTAGTGATTTTCCTCCCTTGATTCAAGCCAAATTCCTGCACAAACAAGTACCTTCATCTCCCCTCTAGATTGTTTAATTAGAATCTTTGGCTGGCCCATCTTATATATAGAATATTGAGCTTTGGTACTGACATTAAATGGCCTCATGCCAGTGAAATTATTGGTAATATTATACGAAAGCATCGCCGGAAGAAGCTTTAATGAGAGTAAAAAATCTCACGCCGATCAATTTATATTGTTAGACCTACTGAAGTTTGTATTATGCGAACGTTTCAGATATGCCTCGTAACAAGTACCTAATAAAACAATTACAATTTTTGTAAGCCTTTGTACTATTAATACTCGATCTGTAATAATAATAATAATATTAAAGATAATTGGTGGAGATCCCTTGGTGTAAATTTAAACCACAGTTTTTATTTATTCGACGCAATTGATGAGCAGTTTAGTTAAAACGTTGTTTCAGTACATTTATTCAAACAGCGGTTAAAAGAAGGTCCTTTTTGCCATTTTGGCATCGTTGTTACTTAATTGCTCTACCAAAGAGGAGCGACGATGACATTTAGAACGCGACCCAGAAATTTCGTTGATTGATTAATCGACTACATAAACCCATGATTTTTTTCCATTCGTCACATTAACACAAGCGCTCGTTGTCATTATAGTGACTATTTGTTTCGAACGAGCAACCCAAACTTTCATAATAATATAAAAAAAATTTTAGTGTATCTAATATGGTTATCAAAAACCATAACTGATGAATGTAACTAAGTTTATTTATCGTATAAATGGCATGAACTCAAAGGGTTTTACAGCGCCCTTAAACGATTTGAAACGGTACAAAGGTATTAAATTGAAACTGGGACAGAGATATTTATCGAAGCCGGCAAGGCAATGCAGTCAGTTGTAATTAATTAATGCGAGATTTCAAAGGGTTTTCGAGAGGATTGACTAGGCAATTAGCAAACCTGGGAATCCTGTCGTAGCTGTCCCAACTTGTTAAGCAGTTGTAGGAGGAGTATCTACTGGAAGAACCCATAATATCTAGGTTAACACGAGCGTAAAGCGCGACGCCAGGACGGAGCGCCTCATATTCACCGCACAAGGCGCCACACGCCACTGCAGGACGACGTCGAGCGTCGTTTCGCCGACGACGCCGCTCCTCCACGACTCCTCCCCGTACGCACGCACCTACGAACCCCTACTTTTTAACGTGTAAATTTATTAAATATGCCCCATATTTTTTACTTTTAATCGAAAAATTGAACGATGTATTAACTACACTTGAATGATTGATCCAATCCAATCACGTTGGATGGAGCGTGTTCGAAAACCTGGCGAATATATTGAGGAAATTTGCCAATGGAAAGACAAGTTATGACACAACCGATATAATAATGAAGGATCCTTTTGAATATTATTGGTAATTGGCAGCCATTTTTATGACTTTTTATTTGTGGATATCTGACCTTACTTCCTTTCAATTTTCCATAATTGGCAATTAATTTTCTGTTGATTATTGATACTTAACAATTTTTCCTGTCAATTATATAAAAATCATTTAAGCATAATAAAGATTTCAGATTTTATATTTTTCCAGAATATTTTATGACTCATCTACAAGGATATTTGGAGCAATGGCAAGTACAGAAGTTTTATCTTTATTCCTGAATCGTGTGAATTTTCCTCAACCGTCAAATCTTGACAGTTCGTCATACTTGAACAAAATACTTAATTTCTTTATCATTTATCTCACCTCCTTATATTACAAATTGTATAACATCATTTTTGTTCTTGAATTTGTTTCATTCACCATTCTGTCAGGAATTCGGTTTTACACTGAAAAAACTGATGTTTTAATGGCAAATGAATTCGCGCAATTGCCCTTTTTGCTTTTGTGGCAAGGGAAACTCCTTAGTTTCAATGGCATTGCTTTTGCGCTAACCGAAACCACTGCAATTGAGTCAAATTCAACGCGCATTTGCCCTATTATGCCTTTGGGTCAAATGAAATGCTTTTAAGTCAAATTAGAGAGTTTCTGGCTAAAGCCGTGTTTTTGTTAACAGGTCGGTCTTTAGCACAAAATTACTGAATTTGGGCCAATTTCTCCGTGTTATTTCTCCTATCCTGAGAGTGAAATGAGATTGTTTTGTGTCATATTCGGGAGCTTCTAGAGCTAAATGCCATGCTTTTGGTAACGGGTCTGTGCTTTTGGCATAGGAACATTCCGAGAGGCGTGGTTTCCTACACCTCGATGGTGGTCAGTTTCTCTTAAACATCGAATCGAGCAGGTGCGTTTGTCTTTTCCATGGTGAATACATGATCATGAGTAATGTGGAAGAATTCTTGGTGATGTGACGTTATCAAAATGTTAAGGTATGTAAGTTATGTACAGTTTTCTTCTATTTATGATTTCTTAAAAATTTATATGACAACAATGTTGGTTGATCAAAATCTTTCTTTTAACTAATCTATAGGTTTTATAGTGACATATACCTTAAAATTATACGTATATAATGCCGCTCTAAACTATGATTAGATAATAATTTATATATGTATATAATACACATAATAGTACATTTGTAGCGTAATCATATTAACCACTATAAACATTTTGAATTGTGAAGCTCAGAAAATTCCTAAGTCATCAGAAAAGTTGCAAACCACGCTTTGGTGTGCGTCAGTGCGTCCATCTTTTTTCAATAGAATGCTGGTGTTTTGATGGAAGTTTCCAAAAATATTTCTGCTTATTAGCTAAACGCGCAAGCATTTGTAGCAAAGTCTTAGTTTCTGACATCAAAATCTTAGCATTTTGTTACAATTTCGTGAAAATTTTGAGCCCGGCTCTTTATTGCTTATATATACTCATGTCTTGTTGCTAAAATTAAGGGCCGATTTAAAAAAATGATTTATGATTTTTTAATTATTATTATTGGTTATATCCGTTTGGGTTGTCAGATCCGCCCTTGGCTAAACTTTGATTTGTTTTCTTGCAGCGCAAAATATTGACGGATTAGATATAATCATATATTACCAAAAAAAGAAGAAGCAGGCATTCTCGAACAAAATCTTTTGGGAGATAAAAAGTTGACCAAAGCTATCCAAAGCCTGAAAGATTGGTGATGGTAAATCAAACCTTTAGAACCTGATGTAATTACCGAGGTAATTACCAACAATGCTGAAGAAATTAGCTGGATCAGTCTTGATAAGTTTTGTTTTAAAATAGGTTTGACATTTCAACTTTTTGTTGGAGATGCGGTGTTTTCACTGTTTACCAAGTTCATATTAGACATGTACGAGTATATATAAAACTACTAAACAGTGATCTTTTAATTTTTTTTGAACCTTCAACATGATCACTTATTTTGTCAAACATTTCAGTTCATAAGTGCTTCTGTTTGTTTTCAATAGCTAATGTACTTTTGCAACTTTTGCCTTTTGCTGTTACAAAGTTCGTATTAGTATTACTTTTTTGTACCTTCAACAAAGCACTTTTCAAAGATTTCACTTCATATAAGTGCTTTTGTTTATTTTAAATAACTCAAGTGTCTTTTACCTAGTGTAAGTTATCCTTATAAAAATGTCAAAATGTTATTTTTGTTACATGAAAAGAAACTAATAAAACTATATTTCGATATTCCTCCTGTGTATCTCTATACATTCTACCGACACCCACATTATATTTAGGTCATATATTTTTCCACACTTTTTGATATGAACACTTTTTTAACGTTATAATTGATTTGTACTATTTGGGCAAGTTACTCTAAAATCGAGTATCTTGAGAAGTACATAGGGCGATGTGAGATAAAGCCATGGCGAATTTCTCCTAAAAACATGCGAGCTTGTCTGTACAAGGCGATCAGTTATATTATGTGGACCTACCAAAAACTTTTTTGCTAGTCGGCTTAAAAAGTTGTAAAATAGTTTTTGAGGGGTACATATAACTTATCGCCCTGTACAGATAAACTCGCATGCTTTTAGGAGAAATTCGACGTAGCTTTTTGTTGCAAATTCGCAATACTTTTGTCGCAAATGCGCAGAGCTTTTGTAGCAAAGTCGCAGTGCTTTTTAGCAAATTCGCAATACTTTTGTCGCAAATTCGAAGTGCGTTTGCAGCAAACTCGCAGTGTTTTTTAGCAAATTTATAATACTTTTGTTACAAATTCGCAGTGCTTTTGTTGCAAAATAGAGATCGATCCCCAAGACATTCCCAAGACAGCCTTTTCAGTAGATAACGGTCATTATGAATTCACTCGTATGTCGTTTGGATTAAAAAATGCCCCGTCCACCTTCCAACGTGCCATGGACAATATTCTTTTGGGCATCCAGAACGAGCGTTGTCTAGTCT
>MU182764.1:131957-157592 GCA_016904865.1 Pissodes strobi
AAACATAACCTCAAAAAAAGGAAAACAAAAAAACAACTTTGAAAAATGTATGAATTAGCACGTACGCATGCGTGTAGGCTCAAAATTGGTGTAGGTAGACCCTACTAGCAAGCATGGGCAAAGGCAAATTCCTACGCGAACAATAAAATCTGCCGCGGCGCGACGAAAAATAACACCAACATTGAACGCAAATATTTAAAAATCACATACATAATCCGCAATTTTTATTTCAGATATTGTTGTGAAATCATTGTTTGCACTAACGATTAGTAGGTAGCTATATTAATATCTCACGCTTTATAGTTTTCGTCTCGCAAGAGAGATAAAGTATTTCGCTTTTTCACCTTCTCTCTTATAAAATCGGTATTATGTCTCTGTTATGTATTAAGTCATAATTCAAAAGTTCAATGTACTTACCCTAAAACATATATAAAACATCTCCTGAAACCTCACAAATCAATCAATATCACTTAACAATTGGCACATAATTTTCATTTCAATCCCTGTAAAAGAAAAAAATTAAAGGAAATATGAATTTCAATGTCAGATCAGTACAGTTTAATTTCTTTATGGAAGTAACAACATGCTAAAAAGAGACAGCAATATGACGCACCAACTCTCGGGACGAACCGACTTAATTAATTTTTTAAAAAAGCATAGTAGGCAGTGAAGTAGGAATTTTTTCGGGGTGAATGTACTGAATGTCGTTTCGGTCGAGTAGGTCGTAGGTCAAAAGCTGCGCCTTAATTAGTACGTTTACATAGCTTAAGACAACCTGAATCAAGCGCGAACCGCGTTTACATTTTTTCGCTTGGATGTATACAATATTCTTTTGAATGGAATATGAGAAAAAATAATAGCAAGTTATGCTATAGCAGCTAATGAGCATTTCAAAATTCGTTTTTGAAGTAAATACCTCTTTGGCTGCATGAGAGTGATATTTAAAGCCGCGTCACGACACGCTTTGAAATTTCCTCTTTCTATCTTATGGAATCGGTAAAGAAGTATTGACATAAAACTCGTGATCCAGATTATATTATATATGATAAAATTTATCTGCAAATTAACCTTCAAGATATAATAAAATATCTAATTCTCTTTCTTGATCGACTAATGGCTGTTTGCACGGCTTTGCTTAAAATCGTGACTTTAGTAAGTCCCCTTCAACTTTAAGGTTCACCTTAGATTAATTTTGTTCGCGTTAGGTAAACTTGGCAATCTTGCAATTTTGGTTACTTTTCTGGTGCTTTTTCTATTCCCCCTATTGGCATTGGCGACATTGGCGTTGACATTTTAGCACGGTGAAATTTTTTACCACAATTTTTCAAATTTTGAGGTTTTTCCAGAGCTGGTATTCCTGTTTACCGGTATATTGTATTGAGTTTTGGAGTGTAATGGCTGTTTGTACGGCTTTGCTTAAAATCGTGACTTTAGTAAGTCCCTCTCAACTTTAAGGTCCACCTTAGATTAATTTTGTTCGCGCGACCAAGACTTTTTCTATTCCCCCTAGTGGCATTGGCGACATTGGCGCTGACATTGTTCAGTGAAATTTTTTTACTTCAATTCAATGTTATATAGTGGAGCTTATATTACCTATTACACGGATCGTAGAGGTATTCAATTTCATCTTCTATTAACTCTAACTGTTTACTTAAACGAAACCTTTTGAAGGTTCTGGTGTCAAGTACCGTCGATTTTGATGCTTTTTTTTGGGTTCTATGGAAAGATTACATCAAAAGGGACATTAACGCAAAAAAAATTGCGGATGAAGCACATTTTCGCAAAATAAATTGAAAATTAAAATTTAAATTTAACATAAATTTTTTGCTAATAAACACAATTCCAGTACACTTTGTCCTGAGGTATGGTCGCAGAAGGTTAATAATAACATAATATAAAGCTTCTTTTCTTAAAAATTGCAAATAAAACGTTTTTTCGCACTTTAAAACGATAATATAATATTTATGAGATAAACGTCAACATGACTATTTCTTAAAACATGATTATATTAGGTTGGCTTAGCCAAGGCCACCTATTGTAGTATAGGTGGCCTTGGCTTAGCAAGGCTCAGCTGGATGCCGTACGGGTAGATGTTGCCAAGTGTAATTTCTATTTGGTTCTAAAATATAACAGCCTCGTGTTGAATATGTTTCAAAAGTACTGTGGAACGGAAACCACTTATAAATAATGATTCTTAATGGCTTTGTTTAATAAAATAACAATAATTCGAATATATGATTTACTAGAATTAGATGTTACGCTAGAAGTGGGTCACTTTTAATAATAAGTCATATAAAGTAATTTATTTAGTTTATTGAAATAGATACAAATTTAAAAGGTCATTTGGATTAGTTTAAGAGAGTATCACGCGTAGTGCGTTTGTTTTGTTACTTTGGGTTAATTTTGATTTTGTGATGGCGGGGTTGGTCAAGAGCGTAGCGCGCTCGTCTCAATGCACTTGTTTGGCTAGTTTCGATTATTTTTGCTTAAACTGGAACACGGACTCTACGCGCGCTTGTCTCTACTTTGGTTAATTAGGGTTAGTTTGGGTTAGTATAGGTTAGTTTTGGTTAGTCTGGGTTGGTTTTGCTTAGCTTGAGATAGCGAAGAGAAAAGCGCGCGTAGCGCGCTTGCCTTTTTACTTTGATTAATTAGGGTTAGCCTGGGTTAGTTTTGGTTAGTATGGGTTGCTTTTGGTTAGTTTGGGTTAGTGTTGGTTAGCTGTGGTTAATTTACTGACGTGCGTAGCGCGCTTGCCTTTTAAAATGATTTCATTTTATGACGAATGTACTTGATCTAGGACATTTACTGGGAAATGGACAAATTGAGTCAACTGTGTACCGTAAGTAAACTTTTATTCCTTATATGTATATACATGTATGGCTAAACAGCCAGGGTTAGTTTTGCTTAGTATGGGTTACTTTTGGTCAATCTGGGTTAGTTTGGGTGAGTTTACGTTAGTCTGGGCTAGTTTTGGTTAGTTTGAATTAGCCTGAATTAGTTTTGGTATTAGTTTGGGTTAGTTAAGAGACAAATTGGAGCTTATTTGGTTAGTCTGAAGCTTATAAGGAACAAGCGCGCGCGCTTGTTTAGTTATTTTCACAAGTTGTTATTCTACTTTATGAAACATGCTCCTGGACTTGGCAATTTTGTTACTTGAAAATCAAGAAGGTTAGCCAAGTCTGACAACATTGCAAGTAAATTGTCATCATTAACGTCAATTTGGGAAAGTTTTCGCATTTAAATGTCACTCATTTATAAAATTTCTTTTTTAATTTTTGCTTCATCCGCAAATTTTTTTTCATTAGTGTGTTCCATTTGATTCCATTGAACCCAAAAAAATCTTTAAAATCGACAGTGCTTATACGACACCAGACCCTCTATTAACATTAATTCATCCAATTCGTCTTCTTCATCGATTAAAAAGTTTGCAAGGTCCATAGTGGTAACTGATGTTTCAAGGGAAATGCTTAATTATATTAAAAAACAAAGGATAAAAATGAGATAAAAGGCTTAAACCCGATCACTTCCAACACATAAGGAAGGAGGTGGCAGACGAAAAGAAGGAAATTTTTAAGACAGGCGGTGGTAGTGATTTATACTCAGGAAGGTCTGATCATACAATAAAAGAACTTACATTGAATTTGATGAACAACAAAACAGTTAGTGGGCTTGATAATCATTTTGATGGGGATGCTGTGGAACTAAAACGTATGCAGGAGCCTCTAAGCAAAAGAAAATCCTTTAATGATCATACTTATTGTGTTATAGGGGAGTTTGACGAAGATCCTGAGCCAGATGTAGAAATTCATTCTACTCAAACACCATTGGTAAGTATATATTTTTATCGTCTACCACAATCGGAAGTTCAACTTTATCATAATCAACGAAAAAAAGGGACATTATACTACCTTATTACAGGTAACTATTAATTTCCAGTAGCATAAAAATTGCATTTTGCAACATATTCTATAATTAGGTAATTTTTATCATATGTTATTATTATTCTAACCATGCACATGTTTAAAAGTTATACCAATTTAATTACATAATATGTTTTGTTTTATATTTCAGACTGATCAGACAAATCAATTTACAAATACTGTAGCAATTGCTTCACAGAGCAGAGATTGCAGTGAACGACAAACTGTAAGTAACATTGACATTTCTAAGAAATGTATGTTTTTATTTATTGATGTAGAGAAAGCAGAAAAAAATATTAAATTATTAATATGCAGGCTGTTGAGTTAATATGCTGACAGAGGATGCCTCCTAACCTAAAAAAAAACAAGTAAAGAAGATGGATCATCAATATATTGATATGTTTTCACTTAAAAAGCACAATCAATAAGTCGATTAATAGTACAGATAGATGATGGTTGCGAATTTTTAAATAAATTATTTAATTTCCTTACTTACTTATTTATCCCTATATTATAAAACTGACAACTGTAAAATGGTAGTTTGTGTAATATAAAGAGACACTATTATTTTTCAAGTCTTTCATGTAACGTAATACTATACGATTGATAAGACAGAGAACTATTGGTTAAGCATATTCACATTTACACAAACAGTTAGCATAAAACAATGGGTTAATTTAAGAAGATCGTCATAATAACATATATTTAATGGATAATTTAAACATATATTATTTGTTCGTGTACTTTAAAGCGCGCCTGACAACATACTATTTGGACACCCTGCATAATCTCATAAATTAAATAAGAATATTTTTATCAATTGTCGCAGTACGAAAACAAAAAGTTATTAGTAATATTCACTTTTCAGGAACACTGGGGTAATGTTTGTGCCAGCAAATTACAACAAACTACATCCAGTGCTCTAGAGCACAAGTGGACAAAGAGGAGAAGATCAAACATCCAACAACAGACATCAAGTCAACTAACAGAAGAATATTTAAAATTGGCCAAAATGAAATATGAATTTTTTGCAGCAGAGAAAGAGAGTAGAATGAAACGGGATCAAAGAGGAGAAGTTATATTTCAGTTAGGAAAGAGAAAATTAGAATTAGATATTGATATGAAAAAGATAGAATTAAGAAATAAAATGTAATCTGGAAAAATGAAATGCCTTGCATATCAAAAAGCATTATCATATAAAAATTTCATTCGTTTCAAGCAACTTTTGTATTCAACTTTTTTTTATAGCTTTAAACACAAAAAGTTAAGGGGAGGAGGGGTTCCATTTTAAGAGTCCCACCCTGTATGTCATTGATTTTAATATTTATTTTTTAAGCTATTTTGTAGTTTAAACACCTATGGTAAAGTCTTTACGAAGTTAATTGAAAAAGTTGGGACTCTTAATAATTTACTTTATGTAGGCGCTCGCCGACAACCTGAGAACAGCTGATGTGCCGACATCAAATTAAGAGTCCCAACTTTTTCAATTGACTTCGTAAAGACTATAGAAAGATATATTTGATTTTGAGTGTTAGAGTTGAGAATTAGGTTTCTAAAGTAACTGTCTTTTTAGGTAGGTAGCAATGTTAGGACAGTATCTTTGTTCTTGACCTAATGTCTGTTACATATCGAAAGTGAAATTCTTAAATCGGTACTAGATCAAGAGAAGAGAGAATATATTTGTTTACTTGGGGGAGAAATAAAGATGTGTAGTTTTTTTTTTATAAATAAAAGAAGATTATTAATATTTGAGCAACAAATTCTTTTTATTTATCCCAATAGAAAACTACTCCTGTAAATTTGCAAAATAATTATTAATCAGATTTAATCTAGAATTGTGTCCTAAAACAGGTGGATTATTATCAATTACAAGCACATTAGGCACATCATCTGCCTGCAGAATATTTAAAAATAACTGAAGATCTTCAGGATCAAGAGGTTCCTGTTCATTATTTATACTACATATATTATGAACTACTCCTACAGCAACTATTACAATTAATGTTGTATTAATATTAAGGCGACTTCCATAACTAGTATAAGCAATCGTCTTTTCCATACGCCGAAGAACCTTTCTATGATATTGCGTGTCCGAATATGTGATTCATTATACAATTGTTCTTGTTGCTGAACAGGATTTGCCAATGGTGTGAGAAGGTACGGTCTCAGGAAGTATCCATTGTCTCCTGTAAATAAAAAAATTCCAACTTACAACACAAAGGGTGAAATGGAAAATTGTAAATTATATTTATTACCAAGTAGTGCTGGATTTGGAAATAAATTATCTTCAAATTGCTATTTGAGTCGACTGCTTTTGAAAATGGTGGCATCATGCGTTGAACCAGGCCAACGAGCCACCAAATTTATAATTTTTAAATTAGCATCAACTATAGTCTGTATATTAATAGAAAAGTAACATTTCCTGTTTCTGTAAACCTCGTCTTCACCACCTAAAATATATATATCTCGATTAGGTACAAAAGATATATAAAAATATATGTATTCGTCTTGGCTCTGAAGTCAAACTACAGTTTACTTACCTGGAGACTGAACCCTAACCTGGGTGCAATCGATAAGTCCAATAATTATTCATAGAAAACGAGCCTTTTCACAAAATCTTAGCTGATTTCTATTTATTTCATTCTCACCTTGTGGCATTATAATATAAGTGTCTGACAAGAGCTCTTGCTACTCTAACAATTACACGAGATACTGTAGATAAATGGGCTCCAACAAAGTCTGCAATGCATGCTAGATGGGTACCAGTTGCAGCAAATCTTAGGAAAATCAGCAGTTGATTCATTGGGGCAATACAGTTATTGCTAAAAAAAAGTGGATCACTGAACAATGATATACAGTGAAGCTTATATTACATATTTATACTTACAAATCGTAGGGGTATTCAATTTCATCTTCTATTAACTCCAAAACATGAAGACCTGTTTGCTTACTTAGACGAAACCTTTTGAAAAATGTTATGTTATCGGAAAAATAAAAATACTCAAATCGTTGATAAACTCTTCTGGGAATACCAAAGACTAACTATTAACATTACTTCATCCAATTCGTTGTCTTGATCGATTAAAAAGTTTAGGTCCATAGTAGTAACTGATGTTTGAAGAGGAATGCTTAATTATATTAAAAAAAAAACAAAACACAAAGGATAGAAATGAGATAATGGGCTTAAACCCGACTACTTCCAAAGCTTAATTTTATATGATTTTTAAGTGAAGCTTTACACTTAAGAGAGATGGTGGAACAAAAATACACGCGATAAGGTGCACCTTAACTTAACTTAATCTTAAAACGTTCCGACCTTTTTTTCGATACGAAATCCTCGGTCTACATTTAAAAAAATATTTTTCACCGGAGTGATCCGTAAAAGAAACGTGCCCTGATATTCAGCTCTTGCAACATTTGCATTATTATTGTTTTTGTAAAATATGCGAAAAATGTTACATTTTTCTTCCCCGCTGTACGGCGTGTATCAAAACGAAATATTTGAAAAATCGCAGACTTGACGTAATAGCACGCAAACGGAAAATCTGACCGCCAAAAACAATTTACTGTCGGCAGCCCCTAACCTATAAATATGCCACATTCCAAATTTCCAATTTTAGCACTTTTCGAGAAAAATAAGAACGAGACAATAGGTTTATGGCAACTGAAATAGTTCCGCTGATTATGTCTCTCTCTGAGCGTCACATTTCCAAGCCTGACGGCTCAGTTTTATTCACTACTCGAAGAAAAGTATGCTGAACGTACCTGAAGAAGTTTTCACTTCAATAAGACTATGAGAAATACAAATTCCATAAAACGAGTTTGATGCAAGTTTATTTATTTTTCCCTGGCCTAAGGACTAATTTATTTAACGTCACTTCTCCGCTTTTTAATCGTCTAAAGCTGGGCCTAACCAACTAACAGAGCCATTCGAATGTATTGAATAGTTCCCCGAGATTGTATCTAAAATATAGGAAAATCTGTTTCAAAATTAATAACGAACTCATTTAATACCGTTCGGGGTTCTATTTTAAATGCCTTCACTGTAATTTATTAACGATTTGCTTTGTACGCCAGTTCGAAATTAATTAAAACGTTTGAATGCTGCGTATTGAATCTATTCAAAATTTTACATTTTATGCCGACTTGTGATTTACTGGGCCATTATAATCATTATTATGCTTATGGGTACCTAAACGTAATATGTTGATAATAGTGATAAGACCGCAGATGTAATATTCTACGGAAAGATGGGTAATCCATTCATAAATATGGACTAAAGATCTCTCTCCAAATATTTTGATATTTCTTTCTTATTGATGTGTATACATCTTACGCGCCGGTAAGAGGGTAAATCTCGGCAAATGGGACGGAAATGTGTAAACCGATTCTAGCTGCTAGGGCGGTATTATTATACAATTTACCATTTAAAATCGTTTTAAACGGATTTTAAACGATAAAAAAGCATATTTTAAATTAAACGAATCGTCAAAAGTATTATTGAAGTAAAGCTTCTTAACGCGCGCCGGGAGTAGAATTTGAAGGTCGCGATCCCCGACAGACCGTAGACGAGTGTCATAAAGTCTTTTCAGCACGTGTAGCCGTACGGCGACAATCGCAGCACCTAAACTACGCAGTTTTGGCACCATCTCTGGGATAGGGGCCCCCGAAATTCTAGACATATTCCTAGCCAAACGAACAGACATTACGTCGACACCAATCGCGATTCCAGCCCTATCTTCTGATCATCTCCCTGTGCATATTGAGTACGGTAATCCGCTCTTAAGAGGGCAGGGTACGGTATCAAGCACTTATCATAACTGGCACAGGCTCCAGAACATCCTCAAAGACTCTCCTCCGATAGACGACCCAACAAACTTTGACGCACTGGAGAGAGCAGTAGACACACTCACAGAACGAATTGTACAGACAGTAGCCCAAACCTCGTTTACGAGAACATCTAAGTTTTCCAAATACGGGAAACTTCCGCCTGAGATTATGTCCTTGATCCGGGAGAAGAACAGACTCAAGAACTTGACACGTCGGACTGGAGATCTGGCGGTCAAGGTCAGAGTCAACGTTCTCACTCAGCTGGTCAAGGATGCGACCTCGGACAAGGTGAGCGAGGAATGGACTATAAAAACTCAAAATCTGACACACGAAGACGGTACTGTTCAAACTGACCAGAGCACTGACCAGAGGTAGCAGAAAGCCGCTACCTCATATAACTAACGACAGTGTCACGTATACAGACCCACAAGACAAAGCTGAACTGTTTGCAGAGATTCTCTGCGAACAGTTTAGCGAAAACAAAGACGGTCACACGGCCAAACATGATAGAATACAACAAACTGTACAGATATTCGCGTCTATGCCTGTGGGCGCGAATCAAGTTCCAAAAACCGCACTGACTGACATTCAAGACATTGTGCGGCAAACTAACCCACGCAAAGCCCCAGGGCTTGACTCAATTACTAACTTAACGTTGAAGAAACTACCGGACAACATACTCACGGACTTGGCGACTATCACAGACTCAATTATCACTCTTGGCCACTTTCCAAGCGCTTGGAAGAAGGCCAAGATCATTCTGCTTAGGAAAGGTAGGGAAAGCCCTAACAAGGCAAGTAGCTACCGACCTATAAGCCTTCTCTCTGGCCTTGGCAAGGTAGGGGAGAGGATAATACTCAGACACATCAACATATTCCTGGACAATACGCAAGTCCTACCCCCGGAAGAGTTCGGATTCCGGGCAGGGCTAAGTACTACTAACCAGACGGTACGACTGGCCTCTGACATCCTCAGGGGCTTCAGCAAACGTTGACATATGGGAGCAATATTCCTCGATGTCAGAAAAGCCTTCGATAAGGTTTGGCATGACGGTTTGATCATGAAAATGATAAGACTAGGCATGCCACACCAACTAATCAAGGTAATGCAATCCTACCTGCATAACAGATCCTTCATAGCGGCCTTGGACCATACAGAGTCACAGACTAAGCCTATCAGCGCAGGTGTCCCCCAGGGCTCGCCACTGTCGCCGGCTCTTTATAAGATCTACACACACGACATTCCAAAGACCCCACTAACCAAGCTGTATTTTTTTTGCGGACGATACGGCTCTAACAGCAGCGTCTAAGAGTCCACGCATCGTATTACTAAGACTTAAGAGGCATATCAACCTTTTAGAGATGTGGCTGCGGGACTGGAAAATAAAGCTGAACCCGGGAAAAACCCAGGCAGTGTTATTTTCCAAGACCCGTCTAGCCACCCCCGAAACCACCGTTAGAATAGCCGGGTCCAAGATAACCTGGCAAACAAAGGCCAAATACCTAGGCCTCATATACGACAGGAGGCTCAACTGGTCTGAAAACACAAAGCGAACTATATCTAGAGTAAATGGCCAAATAGCCGCTCTATATCCGCTATTAAACGCAGAGAGTAAATTGAACATCAGGACTAAACTCCAAATATACAAGTAATTCATTAGATCTGTGCTGACGTATGCGAGCCCCACTTGGAGCATATGCCACAATAATCAACTCTCAGACTTACAGAGAGTACAGAATAAGGTACTCCGGATCATTTTAGATGCGCCCAGGTACGTGAGGGGGTCTATACTCCACCGCGACACGGGCCTAGAATCATTCGAGTCTTTCAACTCTCGACTAATAGGAAACTATTACGAGAGAGTTGAGAGACTGAATACTCCGATTCTACAGCAGTCGCTGACCTCCTCCCGCCCTGGCAGCACCTATAAGGTGTCATATGACTATGTTAGGTTTCACAACTAACACTGACACCCACACAAGTACACAATCAACAGTACACTATCACAAAACACAATACATTCGCTACACGATAGCTGAATATAATCAGTCCTTGTAACATGCACGAAGCAGCCTACTCATGTCTATTTATAGTAGATCATACAAAAGAAGTTATAGGCATGACCTGACTTAGACCCATAACAGAAACAAGTTCCTGACACACGGCGGACGAGCATCACACGGCGGGCGATCGCATCACACTGCGGGCGATACACGACGAGCGACACGACCTGGTGAAACGAATTGTTACTGCGATATCTTTGTTAGTTTACAACAATGGGGTTTGCTCTATTACCTTGTCAAGACATAAGCGAAACTTTAATGAAGAATATTTTTTTTTCATTTAGGCCTTCCTTTTTTGTTAATTGAGTGGTATATTTAAAAAAAACTACTTTTTAACCAAATCCGAAGCTAGGGCGTTTAAGTTTAAGAAGTTTCACTTCTGATATGCGCACCACATAGTGCACACGATTTTTTTTATTAACTATTTTAAACTTTGTTTTTAAACCTAATTTTTGTTCTATGAACAAGCTAAAATGTATAGGCCATAGCACGTTGAAAATACCAGTTCTCGTCCGATCACTGAAGTTAAGCAACGTCGGCCGTGGTTAGTACTCGGATGGGTAACCGCTTGGGAACACAACGTGCTGTAGTAATTTTTTTACAATCGATGTCGTTATAGGATATGTTTACACATCAGTGTCTCGAGTACTAGCAAACTCGCTCATTTTTTTTACGCTGGTTTTTCTATAGCACATTTTTCTAAATCAGTTTAGGTTTCTAAACCCGCAGTGCATCTTTTTTCAATGCAAGATGTAAACAAGGCCATTTAGAGCTAGATCTAGCACGGTTACTAATCAGCCTTGGTTTTGATATGCAATGAACTGTCTGGAAGTGCTCTGGTGGTTCAGGGGGCTAGACCTATGATACCGGCGCGGCGGCCCGGGGTTCAACTACTGTCTGGTGTTAGTTTTTTTTTAAGGTTATGTTTGAAAAAAGTATTTTTTCTCATTTTGGGCATGCCTTGGGTTAGTTCCTGTTATCTGAGCCCCCGTATCGAGCGAAGCAAGCGGAATGCCATGCGTGAAGTGAAATAATACATTGGGCTGATTAAGTGCCGCGAAAGATCTAGCTCCAAGTATCAAGGTCAGCGTTACACGATTCGATAAACCAACTATACCAGCCTAAATATTTACTTTTACTTTACGCCATTATTGTGGTTTGTCATATTTTTGTTTAGTTTTTTGGTGTTTAAATTAATTTTTTTGGTAAAATGCTTTTAAAAACATAATAATTTTTGTGGATATTTCTTCTTTAGTGTTTAAAATAACTAATAAGTGGGTGGTTTGTAGAAAAAGAGGAAAACCAGGGTACCTGTTGTTTATCATTTTACCAGTATAAGTAAACAAAACTCCAAATAGAAAATAGCAATGCCGTAGAGCAGGATCATTAGCTTTTTTTTTAACTCAATTAAAAGCTGCAAAACATACCGTCAATAATTATTAGTGTGAATAATTAATTATTATATAAGACGAGTGGAAAATGTTGATTACTTCCATGAGCAGATAAAGTCTTTTTACGGTCGGGTGTAATAGTCAACTTTATTCTTGAGCGAAAATATATAACAAAACTTGATAAAAAGGAAGCAGTTTCAATTATTATTGAGAGCAAATGTGGCTTGATTGCTATACTGTTTACGGTTGTTATAGATTTTGTTTATAGCAACGTGCTTTGCTTTGACTTTTATCGATATTAACGACATTGGGCTTTGAAATAAATGACACTTGAGCAGGTAAAATTGACATATGAGTGGGAAAAAATTGTCTGATTTCAGTATTTTAAATAAACTGTTACTTTGAGCTTTGAGGCGATAAAATGATAATGTAGGTACCTACTTTAGTTGCCCTAGTAACAGTGTAGTTTTATTTTGTTACGGTTGGTCCTTTCTAAGAATATTATTTAATATTACGCGGGTGTGGATTATAAAAGCTGGACTGAACCAAGTGATATGGGTATATTATTAAATAATCGTAAATAAACAATATTCACCTATATTAAGAAACTAAATTAAATTAATTTGCCAAGAAAATATTTTTTTTGATTTATTTTAATTGTATTTTTATAGTTTATTAATTTGATTGTAGTTTATTATATGACAGTCAAATATCAATTTTGTGTAAATTTAAAACAATATATATAATATGATATAATTAAATTTATAATAAATTCAGAAATTTTAATGAGTAAGTACGCCCATGGAAATCTCCATCCCGCATAAAATTTCGGTACGTATTTTCACGTATTTCTATGTACGATTGTGCCACCTTGTCCCGATGCTTTTAAATATACCATGACGTGACGTATCTTTTCCTTAGGATATTACATCTGTGCACTAATTTTATGGATCGATCAATTTGGAAAATTGAAAATCACATTGAGTGTAATATATTTTCTTGGATCTTGTGGCATAGAGGTAGATATCTCAGATTTTGAAAAAAAATCACTAGAAATCTGCCGCTAAATTTTTTGATAAAAAGTGGATTTATTCGATTTTGTTCAAAAGCGCCTCAACCCATGCGGTTTTAAGCATTTTTTTAAAAGTCAAGAAATATATAAATCTTAAACATTTTTGATATAATAAACTTCAATTAATTACGCCACTCGAAAACAAGGAATAAATTCAAAGGGACCCAAAAGCCTTCATCATACTTCTTTAGTGGGCCAGAGTGTCCGCCAAACAAACATTCTATTGAACTTTACTTTTGTAGAATACCCCAACGTCCCTCTAATATAAGGCATTTTTTTGATTGAACCGTTGATTACATTTTGAAACGTTTCTTGAGACAGTTTTGAAATGTGGTAAACAGTCAAAAGTGCCAAAACTGACAAACTGATTTTTTTCGGTGTTTTCTGTTTTGTTCCATCGTAACGGTGAGACTTTATAACAAACAACAGATAAATGTGAAAAATTATCGAAACTGACGAAATGGAAATGGTGCCAGTCAGTTTAGGTAACTACCTAATTACAGGTGATAAATTGCTTGCTTTAAATATATTTATCCATATTGTGATTTAAATTTATATTTGAATGTAATATTTTCAGCTTTATTTGTGAAATTAAGATTAAAAAACTACTAATCAGGTTCACAAATGACAGTTGATCGATGTCGTTTCTAAACACAGCGTCATCAGTACCTTTGTTTAACTTTGTTTACAAGTTGCTCTGGGTAATTTATGATTTTTCTCTGGAAAAGTGAAGTTAGTAATCTGCTGTTTTGTGTTGGCAGAAAGCCAATTATGTGTTTTGTGATCAGAAGTGTTTTCATGTAGGTTTTTGATGACGATTCTTCTGAATTTTCCAGTGAAAGTTCATGCACGTTTTTGACTTTTTTTTGTTGAATTGATGTTTTTGTTTTGAATGTAAATGTCATCAGTCACACATCTGACATTTGACTTTGTTCTGGCGTGACATTGACATACAGATCGTGCCAACGTTGCCAAACTCTTCTGCCAAATCTGCTTCTTCTTTTGCACTGGACTTTGCTACACGGGCTAGTTTAGTACTTACACACTTATCTGGGAATTCTGGGACTGGAAGCCAAATAATCGCTCCAAAGATGTCGGACTCGAACAGATGCTATAAGTGTAAAATGGAATGCGTTTTTAAAGAGGAGAAACAACATCTTTTCGGTTTCCCGTGTGACATGTGCCAAAGAATCATTTGCGCTGAATGCACAAATGCCCAGGCACAGGAAATTCGTGTGATCCCGAGCCTTACTAGAACGCTGATTCCCAGATTGCCGAATCGATTTTAGACAGATTCCTAGTGTTCTTAAATCATTCAAATCCATGCAGGATGAAGTTAGGAAACTTGCCAGTCAGGTTGTTAAGTGTGAGGCAAAGCTGGAGTCTCAACATAGGACATGTAATGTGGATGCCAGGGTCCAACCACTTGAGAAGCAAATAAAGATCCTTGACGATAAGTTTGGCACTATTTCTCAATCTATTGATGATAAAATGAAGGCTGTGCAAATGCCTTCTGATCCAAATAGGCCGGAACAGAAGCTCAGAGAAGTACTTACTGAGATGCAGAACCAATTATTGCACTCTTTGGATAAGAGGGTGGAGCGAAGTTTGGTAGCAAGTAATAATAACCCTGTGTTCGGCTCGCTGACCTTTGAAAAGCGATTGAATGAACAATCGGATCAGATTGCACTGAAGATGGATTCTGTTGTCAGGGCAATTAAGGAGACTAGCACTGAGCTCGTAAAGTTCCTTACAACTAGCAGAACTGAGTCAGTACCCACTACTGAAGAAGGAAGGCAACCAAATTTGTTAAGCAGACCAGTCAACACTGCCCATGCCAACATGTCTGCTGAACTTGAGGCAACAATGCTGAAAAGTTCTACTTCAGGTATAAGGGGATCCTGTACTGATAACTCTGTTCTCTCAGCAGCGCAAGAACGCAAATGGTTTCATATTCATAATCTTGATGAAAATACTACAGACGAAGTTCTAAAGAACTATTTGACTCAGAAGCAAATACATACCTTTTCTTGTGAAAAGCTTCATAACAAACAAAACCATAAGGCGTCTTTTAAAGTATCGATGAGCCCAGACCAAAGTGATTTGCTTTGTAATGAGAATCTGTGGCCTGTCAATGTGGTTGTTAGACATTTTGTGTTCAACTGGCAGAGAAATTCGGCGCAGAAGACTAAGCGACAGGATGAGAACAATGGTAATGGCGCTAACTCTGGAAAAAATCATACCTTTCGGAGATATGGAAACTACAAACGACGTAGCTAGTTCAGAGAATGCATCGCATGCTCTGGGCCTCCTGAACTTCAACATTCGAAGTCTCTGAGCTAGCTGTTTGTCTTAGAGCCAAATGCCCCAACTTGGTAACACTCACGGAAACATGGTGTTCCTCAGACGAAATTGTCAGAGTGCGCATGGAAAATTATTTGCTGGCTTCTTCGTATTGCAGAGATTCATCTAGGGGTGGTGGAGTTGCGATTTATTGCAAACAGGGAACGCAGTTTACGGAAATAAGTTTTAATGTGAGTGAGTTTGAGTATTGAGCTGTGAAATTCCTGTTTATGTACACCAATTTATATGTAGTGCGTCTGTATAGATCGCCCTCGGCCAATGTACAGTTTTTTATATCATTATTATATGATCTACTAGTTGAGTTATTTACAAAAAGTAGAAATGATGGAAAGGCTTCTTATGTTATATGTGGCGACTTTAATGTTAATTTTGATCCTTGTATAAATAATGTTAATGCACATAGTATCATAAACAATGTACGCTCATTTGGTCTTAACTCATGCATTAATGATTTTTGCAGGATTCAGAACGGTGCAGCTATAATCATTGACAACATCTTTACCCCATTTGAGGCGGAAAAAATTAAAGTTTGCACGATGGAGAGCAATTTGTCCGATCATTTTATGCAATACGCCATCTTACCTATTATGGCTCCACCAATAGTTAAGACCACTTATAAGTACATTCGTAAATTTAAAAAACATGAAAATATATTAACATTAATTAATTTGCTTAGTCAGGAGTCCTGGAATAACTATATATCACAGCATTGATGCTGACAAAAAAATTTAGTCTATTTCTGGACACTTTTCTTAATTTTATTGACCTATCTTTTCCACGTGAATTAGTAAGGGGTGACTCCAACAGTTTTCAATTATCAGCCAGCTCCAAATGGCTCAGAAATGAGATTGTAGAGCAAGGTGAAAATTTGCGTTATTTATTTACATGCTGCAAGAAAGCAAATAGTGAACTCATGTGGGCAAATTATAAGTTGAAACTTCGGGAACATAGGGAACATATTACTGATAGTAGGAGAAATGCTTATGAATGTTTTTTTAATGATTCTGGTAATAAAATGAAAGCTTCTTGGGCAATCATAAATAGTGAGTCCAATTCATCGAAAAAGAAAGCATATCCTACTTTCTTTAAAAAGACTGATGACAGTATTATCAATGATTACAATCTTGCAGCGGAGCAATTTAATCATTACTTCATTGAGGGTACATCAAGGCAGTTACCGAGTAGTCATTCGAAAGTTGTGGATCTAGGTGAAGACGCGGCGAGCTCTTTGTCAATGTTTCTTTTACCGGTGTCAGAATCTTTTCAAGAAGGAATTTTCCCCAGTAAATTAAAGGTGGGCATTGTCCGACCAATTCATAAAAATGGTAATGTCCACAGAATCGATAATTATAGGCCAATTTCACTGTTGACAGGATTTTCTAAGGTGTATGAGAAGGCATTCTATGAGAGACTCTGTAGTTTTCTGAAGAGAGTTAATGTTATTCCCGATAACCAGTATGGTTTCCGAAAAGGCCGGTCAACTGCGGATGCTATTATTTCATTTACTACTTCAGTTGTTGAGAATTTGGATGCCAAAAACGTTACAATGCGTGTTTTCTTCGACTATTCCCGCGCTTTTGATCTAGTTAATCGTTCTCTTCTTGCAATAAAGTTACATGAGTTTGGTGTAAGAGGTATCCCACACAAATGGCTTGTATCCTATATGTCTGATAGGCACCAGAAAGTTGTGCCAGTGGATGGAGTGGAGTACCAGTCGGAGTTAGAATGTGTTACTGAGGGTGTTCCTCAGGGCAGTGTGTTGGGGTCTTTATTATTTATTGCATATATTGCTAATGTTGGTCAGTCAGTTACAATGGGTAAGAAGACAATCTATGCTGATGATATGAATTCTGTGATTGCAAGTGTTTCTCTGGAGGAAGCTAAAACGATGGCAGAGTGGTGCATTGAACAGGTGCTTGATTACTGTCAGAATAATGACCTTGTTTTAAATCTTAATAAAACGAACGTAATGCAGTTTAGTACCCGTAGTAATTGTGAAGTTGATATAGGTTTGAGTGTTGCAAACAATGAGATACATCAAACAAGTAGCACTAATTCCTTGGTGTTATAATTGACAGCCTGAGCTGGTCATGTCATATTGATTACATTTTAAACAAGCTTGCTACTCACAATTTTATTATTTGGAAATTGAGAGCCATAGTTGATAAAAAAATTGTATTATCTTACTATTATGCCCATGGCTATTTACTGCTGAATTACGCTGTTGTGGTTTGGGGAAACTGCACGAGAGTAGATGAGGTGCTTGTTTCACAAAAGAAAATAATTCGTACTATCTTGTTTAAAAGTTCAAGAGAGTCCTGTCGACCACTTTTTTGTAGTCTTCAGTTGTTGACAGTCATCTCAATTTTTATTCTACAATGTGCATTGTATGTTAGAAAGCGCATACACTCATATCAGTTGGTTGATGATATGCCCCACAACTATCCACTTAGAAATGGCCATGATTTGCGTCTTCCGAATTTTCGATTGACTGGCACTGCTAAAAGTTGCTATGTTACTCTCATAAAAGTATTTAATTATTTACCATTGGAAATAAGAAGAGCGCCGAACCTTAGAGCTTTTAAGAGAAAACTGTTGGATATGCTCCATGAAGGCCCAATTTATTCATTAAATGATTTTTTTCTAATGCCCATTTGCAGTAGGAGTTTTGCGTTTTCATGAGTATACAACACTCTAAGTGCCTACTGTTGTGATCCTATTTTAATATTAGCCTATAGATAAGTACTTTCTTAATTTACTTTTGTATCTGCATTTGAATATGTTTTTAGACTAGTTATGATTTTTGAAATTATTGACGAAACACATGTCACCTTTTGTGATCTTTTTGTGAATAAAGGAATTTGAATTTGAATCAGTAATGATGACGTCACAGGAGACACTGTTTCAAAACGGTATTTGAAACTGTTTCGTCGAAAAAAATGCCTTATATTGGCTCGATCCTGCGTTATCCGAATGAGCGTCACTTATCCGAGCATGACGACTCAGTTTTACACACTTAAACAAGCCTGTTTAGACTTTAACGAAAATCTACACTGTATACCATTCTCAACGAATAGAACACTCCTTATTTAGAGATTTCATTGAAAATATTTCGCACCTTTCGAAGAAATTATGTGGAAAGGTTATATCGCACCTGATAAACATTTCTGTCCCATTTCCATTTAATACTCTTTGTTCTAGTAAAGGACGGAAATACGTCAATAATGAATGCATATCATCAACAAAACTGCCTTTTTTCAGCATTAATGTAATTAAAAAGTCTGACGTAGGTACGTGTTTTACCGGAGGATATTAATAGTAACGCATAATTTGACACTGCAATAATAATTATCCATGGCAATATTAGCTGTTTTTCCTTTTTAATTAACCTTCGCTTCGATGCAGCAAATAATAATTTTCCAGCCACGTTATTTGCATGACCGATTGCTCTTGCATCATTTATATATTTGTTTCATTACCTTATAATGCGGTAGAAGCTTTTAGGGCGAATTCTGTCTTAGTGCTGAGTGCGAATTTGCAATTTCTCGCCAAAATTTTCCTCGGCAATGTTGCCATTTTTACAAAAAAAAACGTAATTTTTCGCGCCTGAATTTGGTGTCTTGCTTTGTAACTCGTTTCCAATACATGTTATTAAAAAAGCGTTTTACTTTAGAAATTTTTAGAGCAGACAGTTTCGAAAAGCACCACAAGTGAGTCCAGACATATTCATCTGTTCCCTCGCTAATTTTCTCGCACAGCACCTCTTTAAGGTTAGAAGCTATTTTGGGAAGTTCACACATGCCCCTACCCTGACCAGAATAGAGACCTCGATTTGGGAAGACATATCGCATTTTAAATAATTTTTACAATTTTTAAAATCGCCAACTTATTCAGTTTTTATATGTTTATGGCAACAATTTCCACTTTTAATTATTGCTTAAAGTTATTTCATTTAGAAATCTGTCTATTTTGAAATTCATTAACGGTATCAAAAGGAATCTTGGTTTTTGGTGTTTTGCTCTATGACTCGTTTCCAATACATTTTCGTGAAAAAGTGCATGTATTAAAATTTATAGAGCAGACAATTTCACAAAGAAATCGCGCATGTTTGGGGGCACCACTGCGCAGGGCCGGCAAGTTTTCCAAATGTGAAATTGCATTCTGAGACATGTTCATCTTTTCCCTCGTCAATTTTCTCGCACAACAACTGCAGGGCGTCTTCTTGCGGACTCGTCTTTATTATCTGTCACATGATCGATGACTTCATTTGGGGCATTACTTATCATTTCTTTTCTTGCACTGCATGCTCCACGATAGCTTGTTTTGTCTTTGCATTCAAGTCGCCTTAAAAGTTGCGGCAGATCAAAAGGTAATTCAGCGGTGCTCGGAATTAAGCTTGCATTAGCCCTTCGCGAATTGTCAGGGTTTAACTCGTTCCCTTGATGATAAGTCCTAGGGGAATGTTCTTTAGCTCCGTTAGTGGTTCTGTTTGACGCTAGAAGCTAGTTTGAAGTCTGAAGGCATTTTATAAGCTTACACTTGCTCCCACCCTGATAACGTTGGATCCCAACGTTTGCCAAAAGAGAAACCTCGATTTGAGAAGACATATACGTCGCACGTTGTCTTACTATACCTATACAGTACATCATATCATCAGTAATTTTGTTACGTTCTGATTCCAATCTGACTCTTTGTAGCTTCCTCTTCTAGCTTCCCTGCAGTATATGTCTTAATCTGTTTGTCATACGTGAACGGCTGCTGGAGAGACTAGTATGGACTACCACTGACGCTTGATATATGCATGCAGCAAAAAAAAACTTATCTTTACAAATTATCTTAAACTTGAACTCATTAGTTAACTATCATTTACAATAGTTCTTCTTCTTCATGTGCCGTCTCCTCTGAGAAGGTTGGCAACCATCACAGCAATTCGAACCTTCGATGTCGCTGTTCTAAATAAATCCACAGAACTGCAGTTGAACCACATTCTTAGGTTGTTCAACCGTTTACTTTTATGCCTATTGTTGTTTCATCCTTCAACGCTTCCTGAATAATTTCCTCAGAGTACACATTAAATAGGATAGGAGACAGTACGCATCCTTGTCTGACGCCTCGTCTTACTTCGATTTCATCCGAAAACTCATTCCCTATCTTCATTGCTACTTTCTGGTTTTAATAAAGTTCGGTAAAAATTCTGATATAGCGTCTGGTTCACATCCATGCATCTTTGGGCCAGCACGTTTATGGCGAATAAGGCTTCTCTTGTTCCAAGGGCATTAATTTCCAAGAATATTTTGAGGGTGTGGCTCATTAAGCTGATTGTTCGATGGTCGCAGCATTCCTTTGCATTTGTTTTTTTAGGTAATGCGATAAACGTAGACTTTAACCATTCTTTAGGTATAACTCCTGTATTATAAATGGGGTTATACAAATCCACCAACACTTCAATTTGATCCTCCTTGATGAGTTTGATTATTTCCACTGGTATCCCATCAGGTCCAGGCATTTTATTGTCTTTTGTTAATTTAATTGCATGTAAAACTTCCTCTTTGGTAATATCTGGACCGCGGTCCTTGGTCGCATCATTTGTTAGGGGTTTTGTCTTTGGTCTTCAAAAAGTTCCTGGATGTACTCATTCCATCTTTCAAGTTTTTCTTTGGTGCCTAATATGATTTTTCCGTTTTTATCTAGTAGCAGACTTCCTCTATTTATTCTGTTTGTGCCAGTTAACTCCTTTACTTTCTTGTGTAAGTTAAAAGTATCGCTCTTTAGCATTAATTGTTCTATCTCATTACATTTCTCCTCATACCGTTTTTCTTTGGCCTCTCGTATTTTTCTTCTTATTTCTCTGTGAGTATTATTGTATGCTTGATTGTCTATGTTCTTATATGTTCTTCGTTTTTCCACAGTTGCAATATCTCATCCGTCATCCATTGTTTCTTCTTGTTGTTCTGACCATCCCCTAGTGTGTTTTTAGTGTTTTTACTTGTATTTATAAGGGTATTCTTTATTACTTCCCATTTTTTTTCATTATCTTCAGTGGCATTCACTTTTATTTTCTTAAGCTCGTCATTAATTTTCTCTTTAGTTCTCTCTCTGATTGCTGGATTTTTTAGCTGGGATACCTGTATTTCTTCCTTGTTATTTTTATTTAGCAGTTTTTTTTAGTTTGACATGGACCCTATGACGGCGCCTGGATATGTTTTGGTTGACTTGATTGAATTGCGGTATCGCTTGTTGATCAGGAGGAAATCTATTTGGTTTGTGACTACATTATTTGGATTATCCCCTGGTGATTTCCACGTATACAATCTTCTGGGTGGGAGTTTAAAATAGGTATTCGTAATTATGAAGTCTTTCTCTTGACAAAACTGGGCCAGTCTGTCTCCTCTACCATTCCGTGTTCCCAATCCATCTCCTTCGCTTCCTTGTCGCCCATCACAATTGTAATGTCTCTAGGTTTGGTGGTATCTAGCGCTTGTGCCACTTCATTGTAGAACTTTTCTATTTCTTCTTCGTCTTTATCAGCAGTTGGGGCATATATTTGAATTATGTTGATCTTGGACTGGGGTGTTTGAAGTTGAATTGCCATTGCTCTATCCGATATTGGCAAAAAGCTAGTTACGGACTGTTGAGCGATCCTGTCGACAATTATTGCCACTCCATTTCGTCTATCATTATTTCCAGAGTAATATATTCTTGTCTGTCCAATTGATATTTCTCCTGAGTTAGGCCATCTGGTTTAGCTCATTCCCAATATGCCAATCTTTAGTCTTTGCATTTCCTGTATTACATTGTGAATCTTTCCTGCTTAGTATATTGATTTAACATTCCATTCATTGCTGACCCGAGGATTCTTGGCACCGTCTGGTTATTCAAAACCTGCCGGGGACTGAGGGCTGTGTCTTTGTTTGTCTCAGCCATGATGATTGGTACTAGGAAATTAATTAATGAGGTGGTTTTCCGTTGCCTTCCTCATCGCAGTGTTTTAACCGGTCCAGTTCCTTACTGACTGTCGCCTAAAACTGTCCAACATTAGACCGTCCTGAAACTTGAGTTTCTGCGCTCCAATGTGGTGATGACAGCGCTGCTTCCCACTGTCATGTGTTGGTCCTTTTATATTATCCCTAAAAGGAGGGTTGACACTTGCGTTGAGTTCGCCGTTCCGAAGTCCATCTTCTCCGTCGTCCTCACCTTTTGTGGTCTTCGCCCGTATCCCTGGGCATGGGTAAAGTGATATACCCCGCAATACTGGGTCCTCAACAGAACTCAGCCACCAGTTCGAGAGCTAGGCCCACCCCGCGACGTGGACGCGCCTGTTGAGAATTACCTAAGTGTGCTCAGAGAAGGTGCCTCTGATCACCTTAGGCCGGATTAATGCACGTGCACGAAACCACAAGCAAAGGCTTACAATAGTTTTATTTTATTTATTTATTCAGTAACAAATTACATAAAACTTTATAGCGAGAATTTAATGATGATATAATATGCATATAGTGGAGATGAGTGTCTGTGTGAATGCACATCATAATCACAAATAACCAATATATAATATTAGAATATAACTATATAAACATGCTTATACCTATACATACCAATATATACTTAATTAATAACACAGTAATAAAGATTGGAAAATTAAACAAAAACTACTCTAAAAAGAATTAATCTAAACAAAATTCATGATATTTTTAATCGCATTTATATTCTCCTTAATCCATACATGCAATTTTTTCTTAATATTACTATATTTCTTAGCTCTATAATGCTCTGGCAACATTTTTAATAATTTTGGAGCTATATAAGTTATGCATTTTTAGTTGCACTGTAATGTGGGATGGGTAATGTTATATTATGATTTACATTTGCTCTTGTCTGAAAAGAATAAGAAATAACATTTCGAAATATTTCACTGGAAATTGAAAATCTAATGATATTTTGAATATACAATTGAGTAACAGTAAAAACTCCAGACTGTTCGAACAATATATCAGAAGGAAACTGCTTAGGTTTAAACATAATTACTTTTAATAGATATTTTTGTACAACATTAATATTCTTAACAACTTCATTACAGGCAGAACCCCAGCAAACTATACCATAGGTTAAGCATGATTGACCCAATGCCTTATAGATATTTAAGATTACATTTCTGGTTAATATGTTACGCAATTCATAAAATTTATATATAAGTTTTTTTTAACTTATTGCTAATGTAATCAGCACGGTGCTGCCATTTAAGATGAGTGTCAAAATAAACACCTAAATATTTAATTTTATTGGACGATTTAATGCTGCCTGATCAAGTGCTGTCATTAATTTTACAGTTAGCGTCATGAACCCTAAGTACATCCCTTCCAGATAAGCCTCTTATATTCATTGAAAACCACATAAAGTTAGTTTTATTAACATTCAATGTGAGAGAATTAAAATCCATCCAAGCTTGGACACAGCGCATTGCATTTTCCGCCCTTAAAAAAAGCTTCATCCCAAGAATCACCCTTACACATATCTCTGTTATCTTGACAATATTCAAAATACGAACCTGCCATTTTACTATATGCTAAGCTATAAGAACGATCCTGCTTCCAACTACATATATTAACCTATATTAATAATATTAAATTTTATTTGACTTAGTTCTAGTTACATTTAAAAATGTCTGTCTATACAAAATTGTCCAACTTTGTTTATAAAATAATATTTTTTACAATCGTCGACTTATCCAGTTTTTAAATGTTTATTGCCCCAATTCCCACTTTTAATTGTTGAAAGTTATTTTATTTAAAAATCTGCCTTCACCCTGATAACGTGGGACGCCAAGGTTTGCCAAAAGAGAGATCACGATTTGAGAAGACAGTATCTTACTATAACTGTACAGTACCTACATCATATCATCAGTGGTTTTGTTACGTTCTGAATCCAATCTGACCCTTTGTATAGTGTTGCCGATCTGAATTTGTGAAATTACACGATGGTCTGTTCAAATTGCACGCTTTTACACGCTTTTAGTTTCATAAATACACACTTTTTACACACTACCTAATTTAAGTCATTCCCGTCTACCGACTGCAGTTTTGAGCCTTCGCGCATGCGTACATGCTAATTCTTATATTTTTCAAAGTTGTTTTTGCTTGATTTTGGGAATTGCCTTTGGTTAGTTTGGGATAGTTTTGTTTGCTTGCGCCCCCGGAGCGAGCGGATCAACCAACAGGCACGGTTCGCACACATTTAATCTTAACCATCTACACAAGTCCTTCCGGCTGACGAGACCTGGGCTTTCACGCGAAATTTTTTCACTTCATGCAATGCCCTCATCTCGCCTCGCTCGCTCCAGGGCGCAACCAAATAGAACTAACCCAAATTTAAAATAAGGAACAAACATAACCTTAAAAAATATTTAAAAAAAGGCGAACGCGGGCCATCCCTTCAGAAGCACAGAACCTAACCACGCGACGCGCTGACAGCAATTTCCTCGACCCTAAAGACATGTTTGCCAGAAATGTGTTTGTGATCCGCGCGAAAGTCCAGGGCTTGTCAGGCGGGTGGATGATTAAGAATAAAGTATCTGCGCCCGGCTCAACCAAAAAATAAAAATGTGACCCAAGACACTACAGAGGTGAGAGGATGGCTTGTGGTGTCAGGCTGCCAGCTGTCACACTTGGGTTTGTATTTTGCTTTGACAAGGGAAGTTTTGTGCTGTCACAACTGCCACGTAACAGTCGTGGTGACTAGTGCTGCCACCCCTATTACAATAATAGTAATAGATCGATTACAATCGTGTACTTTTTATTAAGCTATTTCCAAAGGAAAAAGAATCTATTACTATTACTATTACCATTGTCTTTATAAGAAGAAAGTCGTTCAACGGAGCCTGTGGAGAGGTGCTGCCCCCAGTGGCTGGCACCAAAAACAGTATATACGAATGAAAACACGTGCAATGTTTACCCTACATACGAAAAGGAAGGGGTAGAAAGGGGAATACAATATTA
>MU182764.1:167592-186851 GCA_016904865.1 Pissodes strobi
TGCCTGATTCTTAAGGAATAGGTACATTAGATTTCAGATTTTGGTCAAACCATATGGGAAACCTATACTTATTCCTAAATTTAATTTTTGGTACACATTCATCTAAAATTTTACTAATTATGTCATAAAACCTATTTACATATTCATTAATGTCAGAAACAAACCAAATATCCCAGTTTATGGGAGACAACAATACAACAAATTATTCAAAGTATCAAAATCACAGTTCTTAAAATCCAATACCTCAACCTCTTCATACTCTAACTAAAGTCTATCTTGCACTTTGAGCTAAATACCAATGCAGGATGGCGCCTGTCACAGTCAATGAGTGGATCAGTTGCACAAGTAACAGAAATTCCTGGGTCATCCGACATCCGAGAAAATCAGATCCAGAGACACACCGTTTGCATTAGGTACATTATTCAACTGATGTAGATTTAGAAATTAAAGGTTCAGCCAGAGATAAAATAAAAGAGAGAGATTGCCGAATCAATGATATTTTTTTAAGACAGTTTTCACTAGCGCCGCGCCGCCAGTATCCTCGGGAAGAATTACATATAGGTTGATCGGTATTACAGATAACTGTTTTTGTGTTTATGGGTCGGTAATGTAAATTATTTCCTTACCGACTGTATGGCGCCATATTCAAAATTATTGTTTTATTTAAGCTGTGATCCGAAATTATTGAATTTGCTATTTTTAATGCATTTTCATTCCGAATCATTTTTCTTGGCGAACTTTGCCCATAAAATCTGCCAAAAATTATGTGTCGGAATTAAAATTCAGTAAAAATTGCAAATTCAATAATTTCGGAATACAGTTTTATTAAAATTCGCATATAATTTTTCCGTTTTTGTCATTATTTCAAATATATTATGTTTTGCTCCTATAGAAAAATGAAGGTGTTTCTGTTATTTGAAACACAACTTTAGAGCTTACATAAGAACGTAGAGGTAAAAAGTTTTTTAGGAGCAACGTACCTAGTTAGTATAGGCACATTGAAATATTTCAAAGGTTTTATGCATAATTATGTAATTTTGACGAAAGTTTTGTGATGCGACTTTTTAATATTATAACGTATAATTTAATTTTTAAGCATAAATTAGGTGTTAAACAAACAACGTTCTTTTAAGGAAGATTGTTCCCTTTTTATATTATAAAATAGGGACGTTTATTAATGTTAAATAAAACACATTTGATTATAATAGATATATATAATTTTTATTTTAATCTAAACCTCAAAAACCGAAAAAAAGTGAAATGTGGGTTCTCAGGAGGATTAGCCCTTATAGAACAGTTTCTATAAAACAAGGATTACATGTACTTGTGGATGGAGTAGGTTGGGTTATATGGGGAACATATTGTGGGAAGTGTGAGGAGGTCTAGTTAGAATATCACTGATAATTTGGATTCGAGGCTTTAAAAAGGGTACCGCAAATCTAGTTAATCTCCTTTGTCACGAATCTGCAAAGTTTTTATCTTCAAAATGGTATCCACACAAATACATTCTAGTCGACTTATCATTTAAATTCATCATAATCTGGAGCCATTCTTCGCGTTTTTTCGAATTATTTTCAGGAAAAATAAAAAAGTGTTTATTTGTACCTACATTAGCCAGGGGTGTAGATCACTGATAACGAAAAATTTACATTTTTTAAAACTAGTCTCTGACCACACAATTACTAATTTAAAATTATTACCTATTATCATTCTGTACATGGATTACGGCAAAAAGACTTCCAGAAATAAGAAAAATAATCTAGGCTATACTATACCAAAGAAAATATACTATAATATTCTTTGACTATACTTATTATGTTACGTAATATATGGGGCTCCAGAGATGGTTGAGGATTCCTTATAATACGAATATTTCGGACTTTTGTTCATTTTCCCATTGACTATCGATCTCTTCAACTTTAGGGTACGGCCATGCTTGCGACCTGGTCGCGGCGGCACAAACGTCGCGACCAGGTCGCTGTGATGTGTTGCATTGATTGTTATGGAGGTGGCCAGGCTTGCGACCAGCGACAGCGACTGATTTTGAAAACGCCTTTATGAGCGTTTTTGAGGCGCAGCGACAAAAACGCTCCTCACAGCTTCTTATGTAGATGGCCAAGTTAGCGCTCAAAACGCGTCGTTCGATATTCGAACAAACACGATGTGATAATTTAGTGGTGAATTATGTATTTTTCGTACTCAGTACCTCATGTGACAAAGTAAATTCAATTGTGGAGATGCCTATTTCACTGTTTAAAATCATAATTTGTATTAAACTAAACGTTAATACTTTCAAAAGTGTAAAAAATGTGACAGTGTGACTTGATTTGAAATGGAGCAGAAAAACGCTGTCAAGCGTGGCCATGTGCAAAGAATTTATAACACAGCGACCTGGTCGCGACGTTCGTGTCGCCGCGACCAGGTCGCAAGCATGGCCGTAGCCTTAGTCTGAAAGTATGCGCCTACATTATTTCTATTGGAAGCCAAACAAGAAATAAGGACTAAAAGTTTTGCATCAATCAGTGTGGATCCAACTTATGACAGTAGGATTTGGACTTCAACATTAGTAAGAATACGAATTGGCCAGGGTCAGACTTTGTTTAACACCACTTAACTAAAAAGAAAACAACATTAAACAGACGGTACGGCAAGACCGCACATACTTTCTCGCTCATATGATTCTGCCACAGAACTAAAAAAAAATGGGACAGGTAGTTCCGCCACAAAACTAGGAAAAATTGGAAGGTAAATGTTTCCACTAGTAAAGTGGCTTTATCTTTTTTTTTAGGAAAACTAAACAAATGCATAATTATTTCCCTTACTAATTGGTAAATAAGTACAGAGTGAATAAAATCGTTGAAGCCGTTATCGATAAAATCGATTTTTTTCATTTTTGTTCGAAGAGTATAGTGGCCTTTACCGATTTTCCCTAGAGAAAATGGAGCAGTATCTACATGATTAGTCTTACTAAATGGTAAACATGTAGAAAATTTAAAGAAAATCGTTAGAGAATTTTGAATTTTTTTTTTCTTCATATAAACTACTTACCCTTAATTTTAGGAGAAAAAAACTGAAAAAAAGTTCTGGAGATATTCACCAGAAACTCCCAAATACCGATTTTGGTCGAAATCGACTTAACGGTTTTGGAGATAAGTTGTGTGACAGACAGACGTACACACAGACACCCACATAGGCACACATTTTCTTGGTACTTGTTTACTACTGTATCCCCCCAACACCCAATTTTGACTAAATTTTGTAAAGTATGAATAAGTTAGTACTTATCTAAATAGATATTTTTGATTAAAATTATTTTGCGTAAATGATTTATAATTAAAAATATATATACAGAGTGATTCACGAAGATGGTCTATTAAGTATCTGTGGAATGAGTTTTCCGATTTTCTTTAGTATGTGGCCATACCATCCCTTAATCTATACAAGCGCGCATAACGCCCTTGTCTCTTTACTTTGGTACTTTTTTAGTTAGTTTGACAAGGTCTGGTTCCACTTTTTGAAATATGCACCTGACTTGAGACATTTAGCTACTTGAAAATCAAGAATGTTAGTCAAGTGTGACAACATTGCAAGTAAATTTTCATAATCAACGTAGAATTAGGAGAGTTTGGCGTTAAAATATATTGGGATACTAAACAGCCAGTGATTTTTTTTTCAATATTTGGCGTCAAAAGAGCTTTGCGCAATATGTAAAGTGTTGTCACAAAATACTTTAATACTATCTAATACACGTCACACAAAGAAAATTGCAAAATTCGAAAAGTGCGCAAAGTAAAAATGTACCGATCATTTTTCATAATAGGTATTACTATGCATTAGTAACTTTTGGTAAGTTTGGTTTATGCGCCAAGTAATTTCAGATTTAGACCCTACATTAATAATTTTGTACAAAATTATGTCAATGTTAGGTGTTGGGGATATACTAAATATTTTAGAGATACCTAGAGGTAATTATTTAATAAATCTCCAACATATTTTATATAAATTTATTGTTTTTTAAATTCATAAATCATTTGCGCCAAATAATTTTAATTGAAATTATCTACTTAGACACTAATTTAATCATATTGTGCAAAAGTAATTCTAAGTTAGGTGTTGGGGATATACAAAACTTTATGTTTTTAGGACTCTAGGGGTCATGATTCGTCGAGATTTGCAAAAAGAATAAATTCGAAATTTTGGACGATTACAATATTTTCTCTATAGCCCTATAGGCGCGAGAGAGTAAAAATAAATTTTGGACAACGCCACTTTTGCAAAAAATTTGCAACTCAGTGTATAATTTAGAACAAACATCCTCTAGCGGCAACTATCAGCTAAGTATGGTATAGAAATGCAATATTATTTGCTTGGTCTTCAAAATATTCGGTTAATACAAAGACATAAGAAATGTACCGCGGTAGCGGAAATATATCGTATTCGATTATTTCTAAGGCCATATTCCAGTTACAATAGATATTTTGATCTACATTCTCTCTGAACAATAAAAAGCAAAAAGTTTCCCGCGGAAAAAATCGACGAATTTTTCTGCAAGCCTATCCTATATTAACTGCGAACTATAGAATTTCAGAGACATTATACTTACGCTTTAATTGTTTCAACTTTACTTAAAAATAAACCACACTATTTAAGCAAATATTAACAGGCACAAAAGTATTACCGTTGTTAACAAATTAAATAATTTAATATTTTATCACTTTTGATCGAGATTCAAATTTAAATCAAATGTCACGGTAACTCACAGGTGGGTAAGCTGTTGAAAATTTTAGTTTCAACGATTGCCACCAAACGCAACACTCCTCGGGAATGCGCAATGAATAAGCGGTCTTAAAAACCAACGCCACCTAGACAGAAAGCCGAACATGTGTTTCCGATCAGCTGGTAAACCTAGTAATTCCCATATAAATCGATAAAGGTGGAGATCAGTATTTATATTATATTTCATTTTAAAAACGGCCCAATTTATGAAAAAAATAAATTACATTATGACCACAAAGTGTGAAAATGGTCGTAAAATTGTAAATTGTAAAAATCGTAAATAATGTTATGAAGCAAAACAAAAACAACGTGAAAAATACAATACTTATTTAAAGCGAGTTTAAAAGTGTGAAAATTACAATAGTGTGAAGAAAATCGCCGTAGCAATTAGTGTATTATACTAATAATCTAAAAAGAAATCATTAGGAATTTTTTATGAACGTACTTACATAAGTATTGTCTCCTATTGTTTTGTAGGATTTGACCTTTTTAGTTCAGGCATTGTCTTTGGTTTTAAAATGTCGTTTTGGTTTTTAACGTAATTGTTTAAAAGAATGTTTAAAACAGTTTTTATTAGAGCCTTAAAAATGTATTGTTGGTTATGTTCTGGACAATTGCGGCCCATAAACAAATCAAGGTCTAATCCATCAATTGTTTCAGCAGACATTTTCATAAGGACATATCTCTGATTTTTATGTCTTAAAAAGCACTCCTCGTTCAGTAACATTTTTTGTAAAACCACATATATGTATGACGAACAAGTTACTACATCAAGGTTTGGATAACAAAGTCCTCCCCGATCATTTGCATTGATTAATTCTGTTCTTAGATTTAAGTCCATTTCATTTTCTGTTCAAAACACTTTGCAATATTTACACTGAAGTCTTTTTAAAAGTGAAAATACAGCATAACCAGAAATATACACTATTGAAGGCAAAACTGTATCAGAAATTTCTGAAATATCGTCCTCACTAATTTCACAGTTGTTTCTCAACTCTACTGCAATGTGGACATTTTCGAATTTATCACCTTCAACAAACTCTGAAAGACTGTCCTTAGAAATTTCTAAATCTCCATATTTATTTGACTTTAACATAAGAGGAATTACACTTTGCATCCGTAGTTTACTTTCCGATTCAAAGATCTGACGAATTGAGATATGGAATTGCGACCCAGCTTGATATCTAAAATGTTATGAAAATTACAAATACTCGGGATAAGTATATTATGATTTCAAATATATCATTAAGGGCTGGCAGAATCTACTTGTACAAAATAATCACCAAGAATCAAATCCTAAAAAAAGAAGATAAATGCGATAGAACTACATGGTATATGGACAATAAGCTCTGTTTAGGAAAAAACATGCAATAATAATGTGGTAGGTAAGTACTGTACTGCACTGTACTGTCCTGAGTAGATACTACTTGGCAAGCAAATAATCATTTACAAAAAGCCATGCAAAAAGCAAATTAATACGGAACCAATCTAAACCTGCTACCTATATTTCTCAAAGCGTTCTTCTAATTTGTCAGTTTGTATTTGGCCAAGAAGAATGTAATTCATGTCTTTCTGATACAGACTATACTTGGAAATTTTAAGGAATGCCAGAGATGTATGTGCTACTGCTAAATGGGTTTCCTTTGTTAGGTGACCACCACCATTACATGATTTCCAATGTTGGAGCCATTGTAAAAATGTATTGAGAAACTCAAATATATGATGTGATTCTTTAGTTACTGGCTCTTGATACATATTTCTCAACTTTTTTCCCTTAAATGGTGTTTTTACGTTTACTATGTCCCACCACCTACATAAAATTTCTATGTAATCTGTAGTAGAGTCATAATTAGATAAATTAATTTTTGGACCTAATTCCCTGAGAGCTACCACAATATTTTTGTTTAAAACTTGTAGAGCCAGTTTAACATTTTACCTCTCAAGTGAGCTAGGGTACAAAGCCTTTAGGGATAGCGTATATCCATATTTCAAAAGTTGACCACATTCCTTTGTGTGCATATCTTTAATCGTTTGAAAAGATGCAATTTTTAAATTATTTGCTGAATTGTCTTGGGTGTTATTGTCAAAATGTGGGTATGTCATACACTGTTGGGGTTGGTTTATCCAGTTATTTCTCAAATTTTTTAAAATGTGTACAGGATCTACTACAAAAAAAAGAGGTCGTGTGGGACTGCAAGGATGAGCATATTCAACAAGAAGCTCCGGGGGGTTACGAAACATAGACATGGCTTTCCTATTAATTGCATGATTATCTGTCACTACAACTTTGACTTCAAACCCTATTTCTTCCAACCCCTCTATGACTTTTTTAATAAACTTATGCAGAGTTTCTCCATTTAAAGTTTTTACTGGCAATATATGTACGACTTCCTTATAAGGTGAAAGCAAACTATTAACCATAAATACATGGGCACTTGTAGCGCTCTCAGGAACATTATATGCAGCACCCACAATATTTCCACCTTTAAAATCAAAACATGGCTTTAAATGGATTTCGTCTACCAATAGAGTAATAAGTTTATCACTGTCTTGCAAGTGTTTAAATTTAGACCTCACATATTGAAGAAAGTTGTCGTCAAGCTGCTCAACTATAGGGTCAGTGGTAAATTGACTACAAACTTTCCTGATTGTACTACTACATGGAAACGTCAAGTGATTTGAGTTGCGCAAAAATTTGTAACAGTGTGGAGATATTGATAACAAAAGGCTACAGAATAATGTTGTCTTCCATGAATATATTAGAGCCCCCTTTTTTTCAATCTTTAAAAAGTTAACTTGCTCCTGAATAAATTCAATTTCGTTGTTCTTCTCCAGAAGTTTATTTAACATCGACTCCAAAATATCTGTTATTATGCCACAACTTTTTTCAACACTTTTTGTTTAATTTTTTTCTGTTAAATACTTTTCAGCTTCCAACAAAATATCTTCTAATTTATTCATATTATCTACGAGCAAAGGAAATTAAATTTTTTCATTATTTGAGGACTTCAAACTTGATACCTTGTTACCACAATGCTCTAAACTTATATTAAAATCCTGGTTCATATAAAGTAGTCCCTTTATAACTGGATTAGGTATTTCCTCAACATAAATAAAAAGAATATGATGTTGTCGTTTCGAAATGATCCAATTAGTTAAATTCGTATTTTTATTAATTTTTGTAAAAGCTTCTTCAAAATTAACAAATTCCCTTTCAGCAATATACATGTTGAAAGTAGTTATGCTTTCAGATATGGTTCCTTTAATAAAATCACACTCCATTCTTAATTTTTTACTTTCCGGATTTTCTCGATATGAACATATTCAGGGCAACCCGGCAATTTACTAGGAACCGCACCTAAAATTTTAGAGCAGCAAATTTAGTTTTTAACAATATAACCTGGGTACGTAGGTCAAAAATTCAAATAAGCAACCACTAACCTTTTTCGAGTCTTGGAATCTTTAAAGGAGCTGTAAGATAATTTCCAGTTCTTTCATCATACGTACTCATGGTTCTTTTAATATCCCATTCATTAAAATGCAATTCGCAAACCTATCAATCAAATTTCTGGTGTAATAAGTATACTAAACCTACTTACTTTTTAGACTAATTACCCTCGATGAATCTGAAGGCGTAAAACCGACTCTCTTTATCGCCTGTATCCACATTTTCTTTAACTTCGGATCACTTGGGAATTTAAAAGTAGACACTTTCGAGTTTTTATCATAATTACCCCTGCATTTAGGTACCACGCAATGAAAGGGCATTTTGTTTGTTTTTGTTCAACACAAATACCTACACAAACACTTTCACTTCCTGTTTAAATTAAAAGAGGACTTTTTAAATCTATTTTAATGGCTCAAATTACTTAAAAGACCGCACTAAAAAGACACATTATCCAGTAGACACTAACATACAACTAGGGAAAACACAATGCTTAAAAAAGATTAAACACGTTAGGTATCTTAGTTTGAACTACCTTGTACCATACTAGGACACTAATAAACATAATTTACTTAAAGAAAATCTATTTACGCGTTTGAAACCACGAAAATCTTAGATTTTTTTCCGCGACACACCGGTAAAGAACTAAGGGCTACCTATAAATTTCCAAACTGAATCGACTGGCTTCAACAGCTGATCATCAAAACAAAGCTTCAGTACGCCGGCGTTCTGTCTAGGTGGCGTTGTTAAAAACTTCCGCATCTTTCGGCAATCTCTCTTTAGATATTTATTTATCTCTGGGTTCAACTGTGGCTGGGTAGGATTCAGCTAGTAGGCCTAGTGAATCATTTGTTCACTTTACTTTTGGCAAATTATAATCGCCTACAATGGTGATTGAGCAATTGGAGTACAAATCAGCCACCAGTTCAACAGCGTTGCAATGTATTTGGTAAGTGTTAGCATTAGAAGAGGGTGGGATATAGATACAGCCATATATAAGTTTAGTGTTGTTGTAGGAAACCATCACCCAGATTTCTTCGGAACTTATGTTTACAAATTATTTTAACAATATTACAATTTATCTCTCTTGTTTAAAGTTATTTTATTTAAAAATCTGCCTATTTTGTAATTCATTAACGATATCAAGAGAAACGATGTGTTTTAAATGTTCGATAATTTAATAAACATTATATAATAATATGCCGTAGGCATTTGGAGTAATACGTCATTCCGCGGAAAGCCTAGGCTTTACACGTATTGCCGGCAAAAGCTGTAATAAAATCATTATTACCTTATTTGGCTTAAATTATTCGTCATTTCAAGGATTGCCTTCTTCATTTTAGACAAACAGAGTAATCGGCCGAACGATGGAACGTTACAGCATCTGACAAATTGAAATCCGTCATTCCCTGAAATGACTAGTCAGTACATGTTTTGCCGGTAAACAACGTAACAACCTTATTATTACAGTGTTTGACTAACTATTCAGTAATTCCCTGTAATGCCCAGGCAAACAACAGCAATACGCTTATAAACTTGCATTACGTTGTTTGCCTGTTTTAGTTTGGGTTAGTTTAGGTTTGTTTGGGCTAGTTTCAGTTACTTTGGGCTATGGGTTGTATTTATTACAGTGACTGACTACAATCGGCAAACGTTGAAAATTGTTATTACGGTGTTTTCCTAAAAGAGATTTAGGCATTACAGGGAATGACTGAATAGTTAGTCAAACACTGTAATAATAAGGCTATTACGCTGTTTGCCGGCAATGCCGTCATTTCAGGTAATGACGGATTTCAGTGTTTGACTGTTCTACCGATTACTCTGTTTGTCTAACATGAAGAAGGCAATCCTTGAAATGACGCATAATTTAAGCCAAACAAGGTAATAATTATTTTATTACAGCTTTTGCCGGCGATACGTGTAATGACTAGACTTTTCGCGGAATGACGTATTACGCCCGATGCCTACGACATATATACATATTTCGTATTATTAATTCTGAAATAATTAGCAGAGAAACTTGTCAATTATTTACAAAGAATTAAAAACAGTTCTGCATTCAGTTCAAAATATTATCCTAAAGCGTGACTGCCGAGTTGATTAATGCTTCGGGGCCTGTGGAAAAAGTGAGAGAAATAAAAACGTCCGACCCCGAGTAATTTATTTTTTTAACTCGACAGAGCAGTTTTTAATCCCCGAAGCAAATAAAAACTTCTCATTTTTCGCCGGTATATAATCGGACCACAAATTACGCAACTTTGTTCCAATTTCAGGTCTGTCTCTTACTATTTACGACACCCCAACGGTGAGGAATAAATTTGTTGTGCCCTTGTTTGGCGATTAGTTGTTGTATATTGTCGAGGCAAATAATCTACTTAAAAATAAATGATGTTTCATGGAACATCCCAAGGAGGATGATAGACTAAAAATATACCAAAAATTACTAATCATAATTTGAACTACTAAAACTCATAAACTACTAAGCAGGCGATTAAAGCAGGCAATTATTACCCTTAAAGTTGCAATGGTCCATAGATTTTATTATATAAATAGTCAAGTGGATCATAAGTCCGACAGACTTTGCCTCCCAGCCTAGTCCGCTCTCACCATTGTATCGCAGTTCACAGGAATGTAGGCTCTGGTTGTTCTACCGATATCCCAATCCCCAAATTTAACTCAAAAGATGTAGCTCAAAGGATCGCCTTTCTTGGGGGATACCCTGCTAAAGTAGGTACTCAAGTTGACTCTACGATTGATTTGTCAAAATTCTAAGTCAAATGATTTTAAAAGTTAAATACTTATAGTACATTAAAGTGCTGAGTGAAGTTAAGATAAACTAACACCGCTCTTAAAAACTTTATTATAAAACAAGGACTAAGACCTATAAACAATTCAAAGTATACCTCAACCGAAAGAACATGCGTATATTAGTAATCGGGTACAGCTTAAAATCATTAAGTTTTTGACCAATAGCCATTGTAATTGTTTTTAATCGTAGTGTCTCCTTTATCACCTCTTTCCACCCTGAGTATGAGTTTGTTTAAACTCTTTGCCAAGACATCTTGTATACTTTCCGAAACATTTTATATATACCTTATTACTGCATAATCAAAACAAACATTCACTATTTGGATATAATTTCAATTTTAATAAGTAAACGGTAATGAACGGACATATTTCCCAGTTTCTGCTAGTCAAACATGCAAACAAGGCTTCAGTTGATTCAATAGCCCTAAACATTGCTATTATCCATGTTTAGATTGTTTAGGGCTAAAGGATGAAATGGCTTATTGTTTCGAACACCCGCCTCTACTTGAATATGCCGGATTACAAATAGGAATTATCTCTTTCTATGCCACGAATAAGCTCAATTGTCTAATAGTGAATTAGGGTTTATAATACTATATTATGTACCAAATCCATTAGGAAAAACGTCCGTCAGAAGGGACGTTATTTTTAACGTAGCCTGTTATACATAGTCACACCGACCGCGAACGTTATAGTAATACTATTAACGTAACTCTTGCAAATTGGAGTGGGGATGCATTTTTTATCCATTTTGCAATCCATTTAACAATCAAGTTTTTATTGCTTCTAGTTATTTTGTACAATTTTTCATAGCGTTCTTTTCATTATTAAATATATATATAGCTATTATGCTTGTGTACCTGATTGGTTTATATCTTCACATTCTTTTTGGTTGCTCCACGTTTTTTATAGATACTTTTTTTAGTTTCGTTTTATGCTGTTTTTGTTAAAATATCGTTTGTTATAATTAAAATAAATCTTTTTAAGGCTAGCTTTTATATTTTGTTTTCTTTTTTTATTAAATTTGGGATTGTCGCCATTGGCAATCAAGTTTTTATTGCTTCTAGTTATTTTGTACAATTTTTCATAGTGTGCTCTTTATTATTAAATATCTACTTTTTCTCGTCATTATTTAACATTATTGCTATTGGCAATTAATTTTTTTTATTGCTTCTAGTTATTTTATACAACTTTATACTGTTCCCTTTATTATTAAACATTTATATAACTATTATTATTGTATAGCTGTTTTTGTTGCTTGCTTTTAAATATCGTTTGTTATAATTAATATCATTTAAAGCTAGCATTTACATTTTGTTTTTTCTTCAGGCCATTTTTCATTGTCAATTAAGTTTTTCTCATTGTTCCTAGTTATTTTGTACTGTACAACTTTTTATAGTTTTCTCTTTATTATTGAACATCTATATAGAGCAATTACTTTGATGTATCTGATTTATTTTATAAATTCATATTGTTTTAGTTTGCTTTGTGTTTTTATTTAAGCTTTTTTTCTCAGTTTTGCTTCATGGTTGTTTTAATTAAAATATTTGTATTTATTATGGTTCGCCGATAATTTCAGGTCGCTGTACCCCAACCTATAATAGCACCGAACATTAACAATAGACTAGAAGGTTCACTCTAAGCCCCGCCTTCAGCATTTCCTTCCTTGCCCCGTCACGGAACCTGGTGAAATGCTGGTTAATCACTCAGGCCTCGTGCCACGTTTCACCCCGTCTCGTCTAGAGTCTGGCGGCTCTCCTTTGTAAGCGCTACATCAATAGTACCGACTAAGAGTGGACCTTCTAGTCTCTTGTTAATGTTCGGTGCCCAAATTAACCCAAACCAACCCGCAAAATTCATATGTTTACTTTAATTCTGTAATACCTTTTTATGACGATTAAATGTTAGTATTTAGTTGGAAGAAACAAATGATTTAAAGCACTGACGATGGCTATGATATAAGAGAAACGTCAGCAGAAAAATCAACTTCTTATTAGCGTAATTAATCGCTAGAGAAGCGAACTGCTTGAGTGGTTTTCGGAATAATGCCCCGTTTTCGCGTTTTCTGTATGGATTCCTAAGAAAAATAATAACACACAAAATAAAAAATTTAGAATTAAAGTAAAAACGAAGTGATATAACGCATTCGACAGTTTCTCCAAGAGATTTCTACAAAGTTTGTAATTAATTTAGTGAAAGCTTTCAAGGCAACGTAATCTAACCGCTGTCTTTTTGTTCCAGGGTCCGAGTAGAATATTACGTCAATGAAAATACTTTTAAGGAACGACTGCAAATCTATTTTATTAAGAATCAAAGATCTAGTAAGTATAGAGATTTTATTATTTTATTTACTTTATCTAGTTTTACGTGCAGGGCCGTTTTTAAGCTAGTCGGCAAAAAATAGATATACTGATAGCCGCCCCATATTTTTTGTTCGCACCCACACAGGAAGCCATATTACGGTTTTCCGGGATATGTTCGTTGTTGGTAAAGATATGAAAGTGGTATTTTCGTGGCTTTTTATTATCACACTTCTGAGTTCACTAGGACACAGTACTAACTAGCTATAATCTGGTTAAATACGATAAAATAACCGTGAAATTATGAATAGTACTTCTTATAGTGCTATTCAATTTGTCAATTATGATAGTAATAACAAGACAAAGTTTAAACTTGTTTTAAGCTAAACGAAAAAAATCGAATATTAAGACATCAAAAATATCTTCTCATATTCGCAAAAGAAAAAAAAAGAATAAGGGTTCAAAAGCTGACTATAACGTGATACAAATTAGACAGCAATGAAAATATGTATATCACAAAAGCTCTCACAGTCTGACCGGGTGAACTGATCTATGATGAATTGAATTTGTAAATAATGAAAAAAAAAACGCTTTCTAGAAGCCAAAATATAATGTTGGCGAACAAGGAATTATGATTTACCACACAAATACAAGGTATAAAAAATTAACTACAACACCATTCGAATGCAATTAAGCGAAGCTAACGTTAATAACAAGCTTCTTTTCAAAATAAAATTAAAGTTTAAGTTCCTGAAATCCACTTAATATTAAATATTTATTTTTAGTTGAGGCAAGCACACGTCTGATCCCCTTCACCCTTTGTAGGGGATATTCTCCAAACGTACGGTCAGATTACTATAACGAGATGTGCATGTGCATGTGCTGGATTTTGCCCGAAATTAATTAGAGAGGTATTAAAGCACTATGCACATACTATGATTAATATATGATGATAATATTCTTATGCGTATTTTCCATTAGAAATTTAAGTAGTATACAGGGTGTAATAATTTCAGGAGTGATTCTACATAAGAAAACATGACAATTTTTTCATATGAACCTGGGTCCGAAAATGCATAGTTTCCCAGATACATGGTGTCAAACTTTTCAAAAAAGTCGATTTTCTATTAATATCTTAAATATCCTTTTACCGATTTTGTTGAAATCTGGTAGTCTTATCTGTAATAGTAAGGGGCTCATTTAGCCTTACTTAGATTAAAAATATAAAGTTAAAAAAAGTTTGGAAAAAATCTTGTATTTTTGGTTGCTTAATACGAAAAAAATATAAAATGTTTAAAAAAGTCAGTAGCACACATTTTTTTTTGCCAATAATATTCAGTATGACGCCCCCCAGGACGCCACTGGACTTTATCTTTGTAATCAAATGAAGGCTAAATGAGCCCCCTATACAGGGGAATACAACGGAAGTTTAAGAAAATTAAATTTCCAGCATATCCCCTATCAACCCGCACAGGCCAGCGTGATAGGAAAAGGCTAAAACCCCTCAAACCACACCAACATGGAAAATAGAAACCACAGATGGCCCTCAGTCCCCGGCAGATCGCAAGTTCCCGACCAAGGTAGCGGGCGGAGAAGGCACCAGAACCCTTTCATCCGACGAGAAAGTGTTGGAACTAGAAGAAGAACTTAAACAAATATACTGGGATGTAATCGGAATAAGCGAAATCGGGAAAAGGGGAGAACAACAAATTCTACTGAAGTCAGGAAATATGTACTTATATGTGAGAGGAGTCGGACTTCTGATAAATAGGCGACGTGTACACAATATACTTGAGATGAGCAGTGTAAGCCTCAGAGTTTACTATGCAATATTGAAACTAAATGAGCGATACAATATCAAGATTATCCAAGCCTATGCACCCACATCCCAAAGTTCAGACAAAGATATTGAAGACTCCTACGAGGACCTTACTCAAGCAATGTCAAGTCCTCCAACGTACTTTACCATGCTGGTCGGAGACTTCAATGCCAAACTTGATAAGAAACAAAATGAAACGGAAACACCACTTGGATGCCATGGGGTTGGGGAAAGGAACGAACGAGGAAACCTCCTGCTGCAGGTTCTGGTCCACCATCAACTGGCAGCCATGAACACATTATTTAAAATGGCGGACCATCAAAAGTGGACGTGGACTAGTCCAGATAGTAGGACTAAAAATGAGGTCGATTTTATTACTACGGACAAAAAACGTATAGTCACGGATCTAACGATGCTAAACAGCTTGCCAGTTTAACAGAAAATGGACCAATATAGATGACGCTGAGGAATATCGAAAAACAACACGCAACAGTAAAAGAAAGATTACAAGATCAAACAAACCAGTTTAAAATTGAAAAGGGTGTTCGACAAGGGGATATAATATCTCCCAAACTTTTTACAACTCTGCTTGAGTAAATGTTTAGAAAGATAGAGCGAGAGATAGAGAGAGATGGAGCTGATCAATGACAGTTTGTGACAAGAGGGGCTGCATTGTATTGGCTGGCAGGAACGTCAAACTGGTGAGAGGAGTTTGAATACGGGGAGTGACGCCCCCACCATTCCGAGTTGCCACGGGATGTGGCCCATCAAATCCCATCGTCCTCCTCCAGGCTGGAGAACACCAAAGTACAAAGTCTGGAGCTGATCACTGGGGAGTGATCCAACAAACCCCATTTTTACCCCTGTCAGACTAGGGACCGCCTAAGGAATGAGTCTGAGGCCGATGCTTCGAGTGGAAGCGGCCCTAGGTGGTAGATGCATAAGCCTACTCGCATCGTCCGGTGAAAGACCACCCCACCAGAATTGGGGAGCGCTAAGTGGTTTTCCCAAATCACGTTCCGCTCCCGCGCTGGTGTTCCCGGGTTTCACAGTAGGAGTATATGGACATGATGGTGCTTCCAGGATCAAAATATTCCGGAGGTAAACTCCCCGGCCATTCGGATCTCCGGGCGCTGGGTGGCCCTGGGAGCCCTTCATTCCGCATTTTACAGACCGCAAAGATACCGAACTAATTTAGAATAGATTTCTGCAACATAAGAGGCCTAAATACAAACATAAATTCGGTACACCAACATCTACAAGCAAATAGACCACACATATTAGCCCTTACAGAAACACAAGTATGTTCTACAACAACAACAGTGAACTACCTCTATCCTGGTTACGACTTACATACCCGTTTTGGATATAAGTTCGGAATATGCCTTTTTGTCCGAAGCGACCTTTCATGTCATCGCGAGGAAACACTCGAACCGAACAACCTTGACGTCATGTGGCTCAAGTTCACCGCCAAGGGATTAACCAAGTTTATATGTTGTCTCTATCGCCCTCCGAGCGATAGAGCCTACCAAAGCTTTTTCTCAACACTAGCTACCACCTTTGACTCAATACAGGTCGATCACTCCAGTTCAGAAATAATCGTTCTGGGAGACTTCAATGCCCACAACACCAACTGGCTCAAACACCACAACAAGACCGACAACGAAGGTAGAGAGGCTGAAGCATTTGCCATCAGCTGCGGGCTTACTCAACTTGTAGACGAACCAACTCGAATCTCAGAGAGGGGCGAATTCGCCGCCCTCCTGGATCTTTTTCTGACCACCAATCCTGACCAGTACAAGGTTACAGTTGGTCCGCCATTAGGTACCTCTGACCACAAACTTATTACAACGGTTTGTGAATTGCCACTCATACAGAAGGATCCACCATTGCCTCGCAAAATCTGGCATTACAATTCTGCAAACTGGGACGATCTGAGGCAGTTTTACCTAGATTTTCCTTGGCTCGACGTCTGCTTTGCCACTGACGACCCGTCAGACTGCTGCGAAGAGATCATGCAAGTAATCTCCTCAGGAATGGAAGCATACATCCCAAATTCCATCAAGTTACCATCAAAAGGAAAGCCCTGGTTCGACAAAAGATGCGAAAGAGCTGTAGGAAGGAAACAGCAAGCCTATAAGTACTGGCAGCAAAATCAGACCGCTGAAAATCGCAATTATTTTATCGAAGCGAGAAACGAGTGCAAGCTTGTGATCGACGAAACTAAGGACAAACACAATCAAAGGATCAGGAATAAACTTTTGCAATGCCCCAGTGGCTCCAGGAATTTCTGGTCGGTAGCAAAGGCAGTAAGTAACAACTTTACAAAAACGTCTCTCCCACCTTTGACGGACGAACGTGGCATCACGGCGACTACAGCCAAAGAAAAAGCAAACATGCTCGCCAAAATGTTTTCATCGCACTCTACCTTAGACGTGCCCCAAAGCAAGACTCTCCCCACTATACCGAACATCAACACCACAATGGCAGAAGTCAAGTTTTCTCATCGTGATATTCGCAAAATCCTTAAAGAACTAGATACGCAAAAGGCATCAGGACCGGACGGAATACCTGCCATCGTGCTAAAGAACTGCGCCAACGAACTAACACCTGTTTTTTCCAGGCTTTTTTCTCTTTCTTACAGAAAAGGGATTTACCCATCCTCTTGGAAAGTCGCTCGAGTGCAACCTGTTCCAAAAAAAGGCAAGAAAACCACGCCCTCAAACTATCGTCCAATTGCCTTGCTTCCAATAATCTCCAAAGTCATGGAACGTGTAGTCAACCAGCAACTACTCAAGTACCTCGAGAGCAACAGAATAATCAGCGATAATCAATACGGCTTTCGCAAAGAGAGATCGACAGGAGATATATTGGCCTATGTCACTCATATATGGAGTAGGGCAATTGAAAACTACGGAGAGTCTCGAGCGATTGCGTTGGATATTTCAAAGGCATTCGACAGAGTTTGGCATGACGGACTGCTCAACAAACTGCCGTCCTTGGGACTGCCCGCCTCTCTCTGCAGCTGGCTGGCCAGTTTCCTTAAGAACCGATCCCTACATGTTGCAGTCGATGGACACATCTCGGACACATTTACCATCAACGCGGGCGTGCCTCAGGGCGCAATACTTTCACCAACTCTGTTCCTGATCTATATTAATGACCTGCTGATCGAAACGAATAATCCTGTTTACAGTTTTGCAGATGACAGTACCCTTGTCTCCCACTTTAGATCAGAAAAACCCTTACCAGCGACTGAGACTCATCACCGCAGACAGGAGCAGATTACAGCAATTAATCAAGACCTGGAGAAAGTTCAAACTTGGGGCGACCGAAATTTGGTCCAGTTCAATGCAGCGAAGACCCAAGCAGCAACGTTTACTAAGAGGGCCAATACAGCGGGCCCTGACATCATTATGGCAGGATCGACCATTCCTTCATCCTCGTCAATCGGGCTGCTGGGTGTCTCGGTCAACAGCAATATGTCATGGCATGACCATGTTGCTAACATCGCAAAATCAGCCTCCCAGAAGCTTGGTGCGCTATTTCCCAACAAGAAACTCTATACACCGCAGTAGTTGCTCTTGCTGTACAAAGCGCAAATAAGACCGTGCTTAGAATATTGCTCACATATCTGGGGTGCCGCACCAAAGCATACCCTAAAGCTGCTGGATTCCATTCAGAAGAGGGCTGTGCGTCTCATCGGCGATCCGGAGTTGACCCGGAATCTGGATAGTCTGGAACATCGCAGACATGTGGCCGAGATGTCTCTGTTTTACAGATGCTTTCACGGCAGATGTTCCCAGGATTTGGCCCACATAATCCCGCCCCTGGCAACTCCTGTCAGGCAGTCCCGACAGACGGCAGGAGCGCACCAGTTCGTCGTACAACTAGAAACACCTAGAACATCGCTTTACCAGAACTCCTTTGTCTGGCGCACTGCATCACTGTGGAACTCACTTCCAGGACATCTGTTTCCCACTAATTACAACCTACAAATATTCAAGAACCGTGTCAATCAACATCTTCGCATACACACCGCTCGTCGAGCGCCATAGGATCTACCTTTAGTGTGTGTGCCACTGCCATAAAAAAAAAAAAAAAAAAAAAA
>MU182764.1:186951-213027 GCA_016904865.1 Pissodes strobi
AAAAAAAAAAAAAAAAAAAAAAAAAGACAATAAGGGAATAAACCTAAATGAAGAAAAACTAAACCATTTGCGTTTCGCTGCCGATATCGTACTGACCTCAGACCGACTAGATGAAGCAAATGAAATTGTCACGAAACTGTCATCAGCTTACCAAAAAGCTGGATTAAAAATCAATATCGCCAAAACCAAATTTATGCCAAACCTGGTCCCTAGCCGTAACCTAAAAATAGAAGAAAGAGAAATCCAACACGTAACATCATATAAATATCTAGGACATGAAACTCGAATCGGAAGATATAACCAAACTTGTGAGCTTAGCCGAAGAATAGGACTAACATGGGCTGCCTTCGGCCCTTTGAAGCATGTATTCAGTTCAGACCAATGTGCTTCAAACGTAAGGTTTTTGATGATCCTCCCGGTACTGATATACGGCTCAGAAACATTGACATTAACACAAAAAACGATCAACAAAATAAGAGTTACCCAACGAGCCATGAAAAGAGCTGTGTTGGGGTGACGCTACGAGATAGAATCCACAACGAAGAGATTCGTAGGAGAACTAAGGTTAGAGACGCCGTTGAGAGAATAACAGACCTAAAGTGGAACTGGGCAGGCCTCGTCGCAAGAATGACAGATGACAGGTGGACTAAGAAGATACTGGAGTAGCGATCTAGAGATGATGCACATAGGAGCCGGGGTAGACCGCCGACTCAATGGAGCAAGATGTCCAGCAGTGGGCGACACAAGGCTGATTGATGATGATGATGATGATGATGATGATGATGATTATGATAAGCTCCATATTATTTCAGATAACACTACTAAATTTCAACAAAATCGGTAAAAGTATATTTAAGATATTAATTAAAAAAAATCGATTTTTTTAAACAGTTTGTAAATGTAATAAACTGGCTTATATATTTTTTTCGAAAACGAAGCAATATACGAAAACAATTCAGGAAGCAAAAATGTTGTATTTTTGACTGTTTAATTGTTTAATGCGAAAAAAATATAAAACGTTTAAAAAATCAGTCGTGCAAATTTAGAAAACGAAGCAAGATACGAAAATAATTCAAGAAGCAAAAATGTTGCATTTTTAGTTGCTTAATACGAGAAAGATATAAAACGTTTAAAAAAGTCAGTGGTGCACATTTTTTTTGTCTTATATTTTTAATCTAATTAAGCCTAAATGAGTCCCTTTTTACTACAGATAACACTACCAAATTTCAACAAAACCGGTAAAAATATTAAAAATATTAACAAAAAACCGGTTTTTTTTTAAAGTTGGAACCTATGCATTTCCGGAATCAGATTCATATAAAAAAAATTTCATGTTTTCTTATGTAGAATCACTCCTGAAATTATTCGAACGGTATTTTCAGACATCCTGTATATACAAATTTCAGGACAATCTTTCATTCGTCATTCTACAAAATGACGGATGAAAAAAAATTCAAATAGGCAAATGAGAAATAAAAATTTTAATAGAAGAAAGGTAGATGCTTTAGCTTTAATTAAAAATCCATTATGTTATAATTTTCTGACCGTCACAAGGTTTGATTGGAATATGTCCAAGTATATATCATCATCTAAATTTTCTTCAAAACACCGATACACCACTTTAATTTGAAGCAAAAGCAAATTATATTTAGGTACTACAAATCGATCTTGTGGACAAACAGGTCGTGAAATGTGGAGATTGGTGGCGGGAGGTTAAAATACTGCAGCTTATAATTTGAAATTAATCTGACCAAATTATTTTTTTGTTGGGACTCAAACCGTTTTGCGCTTTAGATTTTGAAACTGCAGTTTAATGTCTTCTTCGTTCTTTCCGCTTTCGGATAAACGGATATAATATTTAATTTTTCAAAATATTGATAAGTAAAAGTAAATTTATTACAGAGATACCCTATAGGTATTTCGAAAATGATGACAGTTTTTTTGACTGTACATTAAATTTTGATGCCTAGAAATCTTTGTGCACCCACATTGTAACACAGAAAAAAAATTAAAATCCTGTATCCCTTATTTAAAAAAATATTGGTGAATAATGTCGGATCATTAAAAATGACTTCCGAAAAATAAAAAAAATTAGCAATATAGCAACCATTTGTTGAATTAATACGAAATTTCCTCTCACAGGGAATGTATTATTTATGAATTAAGGGAATAAGGTAAGTACACGCTAGGTGTAGAAACTAAAGCGTGACTATACAAACAGAAAAAGAATGAATTAATAATTGAAAAGGAAAACAAACGAAAAAGTCGTTATTTGATTGTGAGTAATATAACTTTATTTTTTTTATTTGGCCGATAGTATCTCGCAATAGCGTATATACAAAGCCAAAGTCAACAGTAAAAAACGTAACCGGAAATTTCGGGTTGTTATTAAGCAAATACAGATAAATAAATAATAAGGTTGTGTAACTGAAAATACAACCCCCAAAGGTTTGTTATCGATGGGAGCCTAGGCGAACAATGTTTTATTCATGTACGCACCATATACTGTATGTATACACAATTGTCAGCACTGAATATATGATATGGAACAATACATAATTAAACCGTATCAGGCAAATAATACCAGAATTCGTTTCGATTGGAAGAATCTGAAGCCAAATTATGACAACGGTGAATGATAAAGAATGATATCATCATCACTTTAAAGTCGATTCACATAAGGAAGGATTGACTAAGTGATTACTCTATTCGGACAATCGCGAAAAGGACTATAATTTAATGTAAAAGTAGCATGCGTTGCCATTATTATTATACAGAGTAAAGAGCCAGTGGAGAAATGATTCACCATTTTGCCACTTGAATTCATTTCCATTGATCATTTTGTCAATAATTTGGTTTTACTCATTTAAATATCGGTTAAATTTCAAAATAAACACACATAAAAATAGGGTAAAATCCAGCGAATTACATTCTCGTCTCGTTGTAGTGATTTGACAAACTTTAAGGAAGGTCCTCCGGAAAGGGTGAAGGAGGTCACACATCTTCTTGCCTTAAATAAATGTAAATATTTAGCATTAACGGGGAGCTAATATAAGTGTAGTGTAAATAGTTCCAGACTATTCTCGGGGAAATTGGACTTTGTTGATTAAATTTCTAGACGGCGGCCAGGCTTTACTGTCCTCTTGTTATAGTAGCTTTTAAGACCGTTTATCAATGTTCTTTTAGTAAGTCAAATCTTTTTTTCGAGTTTTTTCGTTCCCAAAAAATAGGTTGATTAGAGCTTTTAAAGATTAAAAACGGATGAAAACAAACTAATGATGAGTCATTTTGAAACAATTAACCTTAGCTTATAATACTACTTCATGGTGGAACTTCATGAATCATCATCATCATCAATTAGCCTAGTTGTGTCCACTGCTGGGCGTAGGGCCCCCGTAAAGTATTTCACCCATGCCTATCCTGCGCTGCCTGAATCCAGTTAGTTTGAATGCGCTTTATGCCATCGGACCACCTAGTTGGGGATCTACCTCTATGTCTATATGCCTCCTTCCGGGGTCTTCATTCAAGGATCTTCTTTGTCCATCTCTCGTCTATTGTTCTGGCGATATGTTCTGCCCAATTCCATTTTAAAATTGCCATTCTTTCAACCGCATCTGATACATCAGCCCTTTGCCTTATTACCTCGTTTGGAATCCTATCTCTAAGTGCGATGCCCAATACTGATCTTTCCATAGCACGCTGAACAGTTCGTATTTTATTTATACATTTTTTGGTCAGTGTTAGTGTCTCAGCTCCATAAGTCATAACAGGTAAGACGCTTTGATTAAAAACCTTTCGCTTTAGGCAGATCGGAATCCTAGATTTAAGTGTTTCCCCAAGTCTCCCAAATGCTGCCCACGTCAATTCTATTCTTGTGGAAATCTCGCATGTCTGGTTAACCGACACACTCGAATTTCGTGACCTAGATATTTATGGGGGTGACCTGTTCAATTTGTGTACCGCCTCCCGAAATAGATCCACTCACTACAAGTCTGGTCATAAATTGAGTTTTAGCAATATTGATTTTAAGCCCAACTCTTCTGGATGCCTGATGGAGTATATCTAACATTTTGCTAGCTTTGTTTATGCAGTTCGAAATCAGGACGATGTCGTCAGCAAATCTCAGATGGTTAAGATAGTCTCCATTTACATTAACTCCCATATTGTTCCGCTCTATCTGTTTGCCCATATATTCAAGCAGCGTCGTGAATAACTTCGACGAAATGGTATCGCCCTGTCGTACCCCACGCTGTATTTTGAATTTATTGGTATCGTCGTGCAGTCTAACACAGGCCGTGGCTGTCTCGTAAATATTTTTTATTTATTTGGTATAATGATGGTCAATTCTACAATCCGCTAGAGCATGTAGCATTTTATGGTGGTCTATAGTATCGAAGGCCCTTTCATAGTTTACGAAGACCAACACCAGTGGCTTGTTGTATTCGACACACTTTTCTATTAATGTTTTAATAACTTGTAGATGGTCGTTCGTTCCATAGCCTGATCGGAACCCTGCTTGCTCACAAGGCTGGTAATCATCTAATATACGCGTTAGCCGTTTAGCGATTACTTTCACCAATAGCTTGTACATGTGGGACAACAGGCCAATAGGTCGGTCGTTCTTTAGATCAGCAATATTGCCCTGCCCATGTAGTATGACGATAACATTGAGAAGGAGTTGTGCCTTGATCGATTCGATTGCTATAGCGTCATGTCCTGGTGATTTGTTGTTTTTCATTTGTGAGAAGGCTGATGTGATTTCTTCAATTTCTATATCGAGGATATCTTCGAATCCTACATTTTGGACTTTTGGTAGGTGGTCTTGGTCGGTTAAGTTTGAGTTGCTCTTGTAGAGTTCTGAATAAAAGTCCTCTGCAATGTTTAGGATATCGTTCCTGCCTGTTTTAGTTATGCCCTGTCTATTCGTCAGTTTGCAAATGTTTGTTTTTCCTATAGCGAGCCTGCAGTACCTTTAAGCTCTTGTTTTCGTCTATCACTCTAGATATATATTCGGTATTATATTTTCTAATGTCTTTCCTGATGGTCTGATGTTTGTTGCGCGTCCATCCAACAGGTCTCTTCTTCTTTTCATATAGTCGACGTAAATTAGCAATAACAATGCCATCTAAGAGAAATAATTTATAAAGTTTTGAAAATTTGGGTACAGAGTCTTAATAGACATCCAATTATAGATCAAAAGAGTTCCCACCCCTCAGGAGGGTGCTTCATCCCCTTTTGCTTCAAAAACCACCCCTTATGGTACCTCCTGCTAGTTTTTTTAAATTTTTCTCGAAAACTGTTACCCTGACGAGAAAAATTAATAGAACTTAAATAACTCTTTATAAAATTCTGCATCATTTATGTTCTACACTTTTTTTACCTACATGGACCCCTAATCTCAGAAATGATGTTTGAAGTTGATTAATGCTAGAAAAGTGAAGACAAATTCCATAAAATTACATGGTTATCATTGGCTAAATAGGTACAAAATCCTAATCGCGTTGTTCGATTCTCTGCCATGGTGTTGTGTTTGCCGCCATGCAAAATGGGCCAACAGTTGTGTGTTTTCGTGGTTCGGGTATAAAGCTCATCAATAGTTGGTATATAGAAAAAGCGGAAAATGAGAAGGAAGAAGATCTTCTTCTTCTTCTCACCTCCATCAGCCTTCTCTCATCCACTCCTGGATATAGGCCTCTCCATACATCTTCCAAGTTGGACGATCTTGGGCTTTGTGGTACCAGTCTCGTCCAACTGCTGACCTAACATCGTCTAGCCATCTTCTCTGTGGTCGACTTTTGCTCCTTTTAGTTCCTCTTGGCCGCCAGTGGGTAACTTTGTTTATCCATCTGTCACTGCTCTGTCTTGCGACATGTCCTACCCAGCTCCATTTAAGTCGTGCCACGAATTGTTAAAGCTGCAGCGACCATAATTCGTAAAGATATTCGGAGCACCGCATATGATACAACTGAATATCCCGACTTAACAAACTTCACAGAAGGGGCAGATGAGCTGGTTCCAGAAACACTAAGAACCCTTTTAAGCATAATTATTGTCAAAAATAAGAAAGCCAAATGTACCGCAATTGCGCATTCAATTATAATGGCAACAAGACCTCGCTCCTTTGTGTCTCCAATACTGCTTGGTCTGGCAGTGTACTTGTTTCGAAAAGTTGATTCCACAAATATTGTTCATGCTGTGTCCAATTTGGGCTTCTGTTCTAGTCATAGTGACGTGTCACAGTTTGAAAATTCTGCTGTAATCTCCTGGACCCCTATTCTCCAAGTTGCGAGATGTGAAAGTTCCACTATGTGATGGGAAGTATCCCACCACCGATCGGTTTCTCTTGGTAGCTTTATTCGGTATTCTTGAACGATTGCATTCTCCATTCTCATAAGTTTGCATAGCGATGTTGCCAAATTTGAGTGGTATATTAGAACTACTTTAGTAGACCTTTTTAACATTTTTGTTGTATATTAACAACCTACAAACCTACGTCTGTTTCTGTTAACCTAACTCTTTGAGCTTTATAATTTGCATTTTGTTATTTTATCAGCTTAATTGTAAAATTTTCTTTTTAAAATAAATTTTTCCAATATGGGTCAAACCACCGAGCAAACACCAAAAAAAAAACGTTTTTTAAAATTTTTTTATTGTTGAAATAAGTAAAATATTACCGTGTTCTTAACTGTTGCAACTCATCAATATTTGCCGGAAATTTTATATGTTGTGTCACAATTGCATTGTTATTCAATGCATTCACCACCTCACACTCGCTTGGCTGATGCCGAAATATTTTTCCGACACCTTCTTGGCAGGTGCCATGCCGAACAAAGTGTAGAAACACAAAAGTTTAAGAAACATTAGCAAAATATGAGAATCACTTTTGGGCTGTAAAGTGTAAAAATACCTTTGTCTTAATACTCAGGGCTGATTGTATTGAAGGAGCAGTTAAATAGGGAGTCAGCTGCTCTATTAACTGATTTGTTAACTCTTTAGTTAAACGAATTTTTTTGACGAACATTTCATCGGAAAAAGAAAACGGGTTCTTTTTAATTAAAAATTTTCGTGGGGGTCGAATGACTTCCACTTCAGCCTCTACCAAATTATCAATAGCCTGCTGGAAGATCAATGCTTCTTCCAAATCCATATTGTTATAACTGGTAATATTGAATAAAATAATACAAAAACCCCAAATAAACGATAAGCACAAAATACAAGTTATGTTAGGCCTGAAAATAATTTAAAATTTAAAATAAAATGCCGAATTTAAATTCGCAATGCACTGTGGCGCATTTGTTCTCTCAATATGAAGGCTTTCTATTGCTTTTAACCAAGAGAAGCACGTTCTCTTGATTTTCATGAGAAGTGACCGTTCTCTTGAGTTCAAGAATACATCACATTCATTTTTTAAGAGAACGGAAGGCGATGTTCTCACGAAATGATCATTCTGCCGAGTGGAGAATAGAGGCCCTGGAACCCCGATATTGACAAATATTCCTTTTCACAATTTATATTTGATAATGCTGATGTAAACATCAACACTATGACTGGGAAGGGAACGTTCCATGCGATGGCTGGAATACAATGTATTACACCACATAATGCGGTAAGTGATAATAAGATTGTAAAATTATCAACCCCATCTGCGACTGAGATTGCTAATAGTAGACAAGTACAAATCCAACATTTTGAGCGACAGAGGATGGATATTCAAGATATTCCCCTACAGAAGGTGTACTTTGATGATATATTTAAACAAGTTTCGGGACCTTCAAGTCATGATTTGGCTTGGATATTTGGTAAATTCTTGCAGGTACCTTCTTTTCCGTCGTGGCAAGGAGGCTTCATGGATGCGGTGACACACAGTTTACCTTATACTAAATCTAAAATCATTGCATTGCCCTTTCTTAATCAACCACCTTCAAATTATAACACAATATTCGGTGTTTTAAAATATGCCGCAGAGGCAAAAAGTTGGCTCACACTTTTTGTGTTGTGACGTTCGATCAGCCACTTTATATTAAAGATAGGGACATTGTTGCCTCTGAGAATTCTGGAGAATTGTCAAACGTTATTGTTAGATTCGGCGGTTTTCATTCATTAATGTCATATTTAGGCACCATCGGTTATGTTATGAACAACAGCGGACTGTCCGATTTGTGGTCTATAGTTTACGGAGCAGCATCAGTACCTCACATGGTTTCTGGACATGCATATGCTCGAGCTATAAGAGCACATTTGCTAACATATGATGCAGTTACTCTAATTATTCAAGCTGCTATTAAGGAAGCTTATAATAGTCCCAGAGTAATCGTCGTGGGACAGGATGTTGACCTTCTTATACTCATGATTGCTCTTTGTCCTTTTGATAAAGACATTCGATATCTAAGAGATGTTCAAGGAAGCATCAAGGAAAGGGCATATAGTTCACTCGATATTCAGAACTCGGAAGTCCTTCATAACTGTAAAAATAATATATTATTTGCTTAGGCATTCAGTGGATGTGATACGAAGTCGACATTTTTTGGCAAAGGAAAAGTACAAACTGTAAACTTGATAAATACTAGAAGGGACTTGGACGATGCTTTGAATATATGTAATAATCCATCATCGATGAAGCCTGACATTGTACGAGCTGGAGAAAAAATCACAATAGGTTTATACAAGACACCTCGTACTGTTACATCGTTAAACCAATTTAGATTTATTTCATTTAATAAATTTGTTGGTCAATCTAATCATGCAGTGCTATTATTTAAATTACCACCTAAATCTGCTGCTTTAGAACAACAATCTGCTGCTTAACAACAACAATCGCGTTTTCCAACAAATTCATTCCTGGCGTGGAGAAATTATGAAGCCTAATGGATGGGGTTGGAAAACAATCAGGCAAATTTTGGTGCCAATTCCTACAACTGAGATACCAGCTCCTACTTCTATTCTTAACTTAATATCTTGCGGTTGTAAAAAGGGTTGCGGAAAACGATGCGGTTGTGCTAAGGTTGGATTAAAGTGTTCAACGATGTGCTCCAATTGTCATGGACAAGGATGTCAATTCAGTAGTAGAGGAAGAATTACCTGCAGATATTCCAACCATGGAATAAAAAGCGGTTAGTTTTTGATGGATTAGGCCTTATGTGGAAACCGCTTTAAAAAAAACGTGCCGTGGGCTCTACCTCAGCGGTGGTGTGGAAACGGGCTAGAATATAAAATATCGTTTTATCTGTTTTTGCGCGACTTCAGTATTCAACTCATATTTGTGAAGATACGGCTCGACATAGGGAAAAATTGTATAGGACATAAACGATGTACAATTTTATAGCGAATAATTGAAGTTCTATCCATCTTTATCACCAGGGTAACAGTTTTCGAGATAAATTAAAACAACTAACAGGAGGTAACATTAGAGAGTGGTTTCTTAAGCTAAACGGTATGAAGCACCCTCCTGTGAGGTGGGAACTCTTTTGATCTATATTCATTTGTCTTTAAGGAGTTCGTATCCAAATTTTTAAATTTTTATAAATTATTTCTCTTGAAAAATCTAATTTACGTCGACTAATAAGATTTTTTGTATTTTTGCTCAACTTCCCGTCATCATTATCATTTACATCCTCGTTCTTGCACTTCCTTTCGGCTTCCTGAATCCAATCCCTTATTTTATCATTCAAGTCGTCTATGTCTAGCTCTTCTTCTATAAGGTCTTCTAGGCCCGGTAGTTTTAATTTTAGTGAGTCTTGGTATGCCGCTCTGTGATGGTGGAACTTACTTGTGTGAATATAGATCACAAAATTGTTAGGTGGTTTCTTTATTTTTCTTAATATATTTCCTATCTTAAACCCATATCTTGCCCAGGAATGTTGATGATTGATGAATAAACTTAATATTCTTTTACCGGATATAATTCGCTCAAAAAATAAAGTATTTTCATTCTAATATTAAAAACTTTCGCTGAAAACTTCCTGCCCTTTTCTTCCGGACGGCACAGCAGGCGCAAAAGCCTGGTTGCATTCAACATGTATCTTGTAAATTGTTTCTTATTTGAGTACGATTTACATTCTCGTCTCGTTATATTGATTCGATCAGGTGTTTCGGCAATATTCTTATACTTTAAGGTCATTCGAAAAGGGTGAAGGTGGGCACACATTTGCTTCTCTTAAATAAAAGAAAATATTTAGCATTATGTGTAGTGGAATATAGTTCCAGTGCATTCTCTACCTATTCTAATTGGACTTTGTTGATTACATTTCTAGACGGCCTGGCTTTACTGTCCCTTTGGTATAGCAGCTTTTTAGAGCGTTTCTCAATGTTCATTTAGTATTTCAAATCATTTTCCTGAGTTTTTCTTTTCTAGAATAAATGGGTTGATTAGAGCTTTTAAAGTTAAAAAATTGATCTAATATTAAAAACTTTTGCTGAAAACTTCCTGCCCTTTTCTTGTGGACGGCACAGCAGGCGCAAAAGCCTGGTTGCTTTCAACATGCATCTTGTAAATTGTTTCTTATATTGAGTACGATTTACATTCTCGTCTCGTTGTATTGATTCGATCCGGTGTTTCGGCAATATTCTTATACTTTAAGGTCCTTCAGAAAGGGTGAAGGTGGTCACACATTTGCTTCTCTTAAATAAAAGGAAATATTTAGCATTATGTGTAATGAATTATAGTTCCAGTGCATTATCTACCTATTCTAATTGGACTTTGTTGATTGCATTTCTAGACGGCTTGGCTTTACTTTCCCTTTGTTATAATAGCTCTTTAGAGCATTACTCAATGTTCATTTAGTAATTCAAATCATTTCCCTGAGTTTTTCTTTCCTAGAAAAAATGGGTTGATTAGAGCTTTTAAAGTTAAAAAATGGATCTAATATTAAATACTTTCGCTGAAAAGTTCCTGCTTTTTTTTCTTGTGGGCGGCACGGCAGGCGCAAAAGCCTGGTTGCTACATCTTGTAAATTGTTTCTTATATTGAGGATAATTCTATACATGTTTTATAATTTAAAAAAAAATAGACCTATTATATTATCTGACGTTCTAGCTAAATGTTGTAATTTGAAAATTATAACTCTGGGTGTCTTTAATACTTGTAACGGTCAGAAAATATCAGAATACTTAATTGCTAATTAAAATTAAATTTTATGTAACATCCTACTTATTCACCATTTTGCTATTTGAATTACTTTTCATTTAACATTCTGCCAAGAATTTGATTTTACTCCTTATTATTGGCATTAAATTACAAAAAAGACACACATAAGAATATTGGTCATGCTACACGGTATAACACTATTGATCTAGTTAATTGCGGTAAAATCTTGCGATTTGCATATTCGTCACGTAATAATGATTTGACCAGGTGTTTAGGCAATAGCCTTTTACTTTAGTGTCCTTCGGAGAGTGTGAAGGGAGTCATACATGTGCTTGCCTTAAACAAAAATACATACTTAGTATTAAGTGTGCTTTAAGGGCTTGAACTTCGATCTTTCTCCGAGAACATACTTGTCAATAATGTTTTATACTTAAATGGTCTCACGATTCCTTAATTTTATAAAATACATACCTACCTAATATGAGTGTAGAGGATTATATCTATTTCTTGGAGCTATTAGACCTTGTTAAGATACTTCGTTTTTTATCTTATAATGCATGTTTCTTCTCGTCACTATCTAGACCAATTATTCTTAGAAGTTCGCACTAAACTTACTGGAAACACTGCCGAAACTCAATGGAGCGATATTTATCACGTCTTATTCGAACTTAGCTCACTATCTTAGATTCCACGGGTGTTTAATTTTTCTTAACGTATTGTAATCACAATATTACTAGTTAATAACCTCCTAGTGAGATCAGGAAGTATCGACGGAACATGATCATGTAACTGATTGTTGAATATTCATTTTCGTTTTCCATACCTTTTTTTTTATTTAGCCGGTGATTATTGGTAATCATATATCGCCTATTTATGTTTTAAACCGTCAGATAGTGACAGATTTAGATGCCCCATTTTCGCATACAAACCTCGAATAGGATTGAAAAATACAATGGAGGGAAATTTACAAGTGGCCCCTGGGGATAACATATATATTTTCCAGAACAGAAACAAAAGGAGTCTGTGGCCCAAATTTTCACGCAAGCCCTGTTCACTAAATTATTAGTTCATAGAACCTGGCTTCGGAATACCAAAGGCTTGAGTGTTGCAGGTGGCTGAAGGGTCAAAATAAGGGCGTAATCTTGTAAGGAAAAATCGAGAGTTTGACACATTTTTCCACACAAGCTCCTCGAAAGTATGACAACGTATATCATCTCTAGCCCGAAAAACATATTGGCTTGAGTGGCGCGCATGGATAAGTAGATTTTGAGGTCCGAAAATTTAACGGAAATTATTTTCGTTTTTTCAGTTATTTTTCCATCAACGAAATTATTTGCAATAAAAAGTTATGAATTATAATAATCCGTTAAAAATAGTGGCTTGAGTGTAAGGCGTGGCCTTCAAATTTTCAGAAAATAAAAAAGTTGCAGGAAAATTGTATGGAAGTTGACACCATTTTCTCGCGCAAGCCGTTTGGCATATGCTTAGAAAAAGTGATTCTAAAACTAAATAACAAAAGGCTTGAGTGTCGGACATGGTTATCAAATGAATTATACATAATTTATTTAGCAAAAAGCTGACAAAAAAATCTAGGAATTTCCACCACTTTCACACACAAGCCCTTTGGCATATATCTACGTAGAAAAAGTGATTCTAAGACTATAAAACAAAAGGCTTGAGTGTCCGACATATAGCATATTATTTATTCATAAAAGAGCTGACAAAAAATATAGAAATGTTTATTTACGCAGGGTTGTTATTATTATCATTAGTTATTAATCGTATTATTATTCGGTTATTATTCCTATAAAATTTTAAGTTTCTCTAATATTATAACTTTAATAAGCTTAAATATGTAATATTATTTGAATCACTTATTTGAGAAATCCCACATGTCCATACATTTGACATTCGACTTTTTTGCTGAACATTGTTTTTCTATAATAGACGCATCTTTTAAAGAGAAATCCCACATATCCAATTCATTTAACGCTTTCAGCGCTACTTTAAAATACGTATTTATTTGAGAAACCCCGCAAGTCCCGGACATGTGGTGTTTCTCGAATAAACGGCTCCTACGACGACGCCGACGTGACGAATAACATTAGCTACCCATAGACCAACATTCTTTCTTTCCTATGGGAATGTAGAATCTCGCGGGAAAGAACGCCAGTTAATGAGTAATAAGATGATAGATCCGCATACCATCTATCTTGTCACGATATACCGACGTTCAAGCCCGACAAGTTTGATACCCATCTCTGAGGAATATTTCCCAGGAAACAGTGCCGGAGTGAGAGGTGCAGGAGGGGGTGATGTTTAGTGGGTAGGGGAGATCTTAAACCAGCCGAGACTCTGAATCCCACAGTACTTGGCGACAAGTCTACGTAAACGTAATTTACACCTCCACACAAAAAAAAGAAAAGAAAAGTTTGATACTCATACACCAGCCCGACAAGTTTGATACCCATCTCTGAGGAATATTTCCCAGGAAACAGTGCCGGAGTGAGAGGTGCAGGAGGGGGTGAGGTTTAGTGGGTAGTGGAGATCTTAAACCAGCCGAATCCCACAGTACTTGGCGACAAGTCTACGTAAACGTAATTTACACCTCCACACAAAAAAAAAGAAAAGAAAAGTTTGATACCCATACACCAGCGTTCTTTCCCATGGGAATGTCGAATCTCGCAGGAAAGAACGCCAGTTAATGAGTAATAATTGAGAGGAACAGTGTCCTCCCAGATGATTAATTTGTCCACTATCTAACACTCTTTCCTTTCACAGGCGCTTTGGATATAAATAACTGGAGAATATGATTTTTACGTTAGTGGCCTCTAAGCAGATTATTTTCCCCGCAAAATATGAGACGACTGAACGAGGGGAAAAATTGAGAGGAAAGATTGCACGAAAATTATTTGTATTAGGGGGCGATCAAAGTTTTATTATTCCTTTAATATTTTGGAAGGAAAGAACGCTAGAAGAATGAATGCCGGTAATGAACGCTGGTGTCTGGGTAGCTAATATTTATGTTTACTGTTAGTTTTGAATATGTCGTCATCCAAGGAGCATCTTCCTGTGGAAATCATTCCTAAAAAACGCAAAAAGGGACTAAAACAAGTTATTTATAAAAATGAAGTGATAAAAGTGCACGAGTGAAGGGCAAGGAATATCTGAATTACAGAGGCGTCAAGGTAAATGAACGGACAAAGGGTGAACCATGCCGATAAGAAAAATTATTTTATTTTTGTCGATCAAAATATCACTTAAGTACATTTTTCACTTTTAGGTGTAGGGCACGCTGTTTTCTGAAAATTACCGAGGGTGATCGGCACGAGATGTTTCATAAATGTTATGCTTTAGAGACCAAAAATTAACAAGATGCATATTTGTACGCTTTAACTGAGTGTTCGGAAATTTCACGTAAACGAGCTAGAATAGATAGAAATAGTGCAAAGACCAAATACTAATGTACCCTCTAGTTCGGGAAGTATAGTGCGTATAAAACGTCTTTTGTTAGTGTCCAAGTGATCACTGTAGACCGTGTGCGGCGCCTGGCTAACTTATTGCCATTGGGACATTGACAGAAGAAAAAAAATACCCCAGGGAATGCAAAACCTGAAAGGGAGGTCAGGCAAATCGAGGAATATATTCGTTCATTTCCCGTAAAAACTCACATTATGATAGTCGTGACTATCATTACCTTAGTGAAAAATTGGATATTAAGAAGATGCATGAATTATTTCTCACGAAAAATCTCGAATCACCTATAAAGTACAGCTTTTACCGCAAGATATTCAAGGAACTTTTTAGCTTGTCTTTCGGTAGACCACAGGTTAATATTTACTGCATCTGTGAGGACTTTCAAACAAAATTAAGTCTAAGGTCCTAAACGACGTTGCTAAACGTGTAGTTGTGGCGGAAAAAAATGTCCACCAAAGAAAAGCCAAAAAATTCTATACCAAGATGAAGTCGATTCAAGAGTTTTGCCAAACAGATGCCATGGTAGGAGCAATAATTTGTGTTGACTACATGGAAAATCTTGCCATCCCTGTGACACATTTTACCTGCATCAACTAAGTGTCAATATTTTTAATATCCATAACCTTAAAACTGGAAAAACCATGTTTTACGTATACCACGAAGGTATGGGCAAAAAAGGACCAAATGAGGTTTGGTCCTCTATCATGGATTTTATAAATAGAGAAATTCCACCAAACATTGAACATTTCCCCATTTTTTCTGACGGATGCGGTGGTCAGAATAAGAACCATTTAGTTATCAGAATGTGCTTAGGCCTTGCAGACCTCGGACGATTTCAAAGTGTGAACCAATATTTCTCCATAAGGAGACATTCGTACGTACATACCATGTGACAGAGATTTTGCCATGAAAAATGACAGGATCTTCCTATTAAAAGATTATGTTTCGTTGATTGTCAGTTCAAGCACTAAAAATAAATTTTCGGTATACCTAGTGGATGAAGAGAATACGTTGATCAAAATATATAATTAATATGATGACCACGTCCGACACTCAAGTCTTATGTTATATAGACTTAGAATCACATTTTCTAAGCATGGTGGAAATTTCTAGATTTTTTTTGTCAGCTCTTTGTTAAATAAATTATGTTTAAATAATTTGATGACCATGTCCCACACTCAAGCCTTTTGTTATTTAGTCTTAGAATAACTTTTTCTAAGTATATGCCAAATAGCTAGCGGGAGAAAATGGAGACAATTTCCATACAATTTTCCTGCACCTTTCCGACGCAAGCCTTCGTTCTGGCCACATCCGATAGTCATGCCAATTTTATTGTAATGTCTAACACATCAATAACATTCTATACTTTCAAAGGCTTGCATGAAAAAATAACTGGAAAATCGAAAATAATTTCCGTTTAATTTTCCGACCCCAAAATCTACTTATCCATTCGTGCCACTCAAGCCATTATGTTTTTCGGTCTAGTGACGGTGTAAGTTTTCACACTTTCGATGCGCTTGTGTGGAAAAATGTGTCAAAATCTCGATTTTTCCTTACAAGATTACGCCCTTATTTTAACCCTTCAGCCACCTGCCTTTGGTATTCCGAAGCCAGGTTCTATTAATTAATAATTTAGTGAACACGGCTTGCGTGAAAATATGGGCAACAGACTCCTTTTATTTCTGTTCTGGAAAATCGAATTTTCCATATGTTATCCCCAGGGGCTACTCGTAAATTACCCTTCATTTTAGTCAACATCGATGTACTTTTCAACCCTATTCGAGGCTTGTATGCGAAAATGGGGCACCTAAATCTGTCACTATCTGACGGTCTATTTGAGCTAGAGTCTAAATTGCACGCTTCAAGGACAGCTCGTTCTTTAACTTTAAATTATTCTTTTAAGTTTATTCGCTCTCCGTTTCTTTTAATCTTAGGTGAAAATCAATAAATTAAATTAGAAGTTAACATAGAGCGTGGAAAGGTCATTCACCAAAAGGACGAAAAACGGTAAAAAGCAGGTAATGGGCGGTTTTGCTCCAAAATAATAATTTCCGGCGTTAAGAAGTAAGATTAATGAAAATCGTAAATGGCGTATAAGCAACACTTAATAGGGTGGTTTTTTCTTACTGCATCACGCATCATAATAAGTGAAAGGGGTCATTGATCCATTAAGGATAATGAACACTAACGTATCTTTTACTAGTAGAGCTGTGGCGATGGCCAGTTCTGATTTTCAGGATGGTCTAACTTTTTAATAATAAAAAATTCTATATATATTTATATTTTGTTAGTGCAAAAAAAATAAAAATTTCATAATAAATTATTTTTTATTATTCATTGGTTAGTTGTCCTGCAGGAATCTCATTTGCATTGTTATTTAATCAGTAGTTCCGAAGGAACTAAGATAAATATTTAATCGTTCTTGGATATAAGTTTATGTTTCTGTTAGGATTAGAATTGGTTACTTACACTGATTAGTTCTTTAGTGTTTATAAGCATTATTATTCTGATAGTGTGTGAGGTTGACTCCTAGCACTGACAAAAATTGGTTATTCTCTAGCATCGTCAAAATTAAATGCTTTATTGGTTTAGGTTGTTTTTAAGTTAAAATAACGTATATTAAAATAATCATAAAATGCTGAAGATTCCATTTTCAAAATCACTCTAGATCTAATTTATACTGATTACGTGCAGTATCTGGACCAAGATCTATTCTATAACAATATTTATTTAATCGAAATAATTGCTTAAACCTGAAATCTTCATTCTTGAATGTATCACTTTCGTCCCTCATATACCTCCATGCAATGTTCATCACTCGAATATGTTTTAGCATTTCTTCCTCTTCAGCTGCTAATACATTGGCAGCATTTATGGGGAATATATTTTCAATAAATTAAAAGTTTATGCAAAGTAAATAACGTACTCACAATAATATCGAGCGATATTTATCACGTCTTATTCGAACTTAGTAAACTATGTTATATTCCACGGATATTAATTTTTTTCCTTGACGTATTGTAATCACAATATTACTAGTTAATAACGTCCTAGTGAGCTCAGAAAGTGTAAACGGAACATGATCATGTTTTGGGTAGTTTACTAACTGATTCGTGAATGTTCAAGAAGCTCACGCAAAACGCTTTTCTTCCTCAAAAAGCTTACAAACACACTTTTCTTCCTCCTCAGCTGCTAATGTATTGGCAGGATTTAATGGGACATGTTTTAAATAAATAGAATAGTTTATGCAACATAAAAACATAAAACAAAAAAAGGTCACAAATATAAAAGCCGTCAAAATTATTAAGATTACGATACTAACAAAAAGTAATCACCGCGGCTTTTACCAGGTTTCTTCGCCATGTTGCATTGTTTCTTTGATGACTTAAGTGACTTGTTACGTTACTCATTCTTTATTGGTGCAGCAACATCCAAGAAAGATAACATTTTTACATTAAATTAGAGTCCTCTTCACATCGTTCTACAAACGTCAGTTGATCTGGTTGACCTTGAAAAACGACAGTTATAAAACCATAAAAAAATGTTCGATGTTCGATGTTATCTTTATTGCCAAAAGAACATTGACTCAGTAACATTTCGTCCTATTTAAACTCCAGTTAAGATGAAGCCAAATTCAATGCAGTTGGCATTTAATTTATGCAATTATAACGTGTGTGTCATATAGTTATCGATTGTGAAAAGCGAACAGCGGTCTGTGTCATATACTTATCGATTGTGAAAAGCGATGAGCGGTGTGTGTCCATTGATTTGTATAAGAGTGGATAAGCAATAAATAGACCAAACATGGCAAATTTACGACCGCGAAATGTAAACAAAGAGATTTCTATTTGGACTTGCGCATTAGAAAATTAGTAGGAGCTAGTTGTTGCACCGTGAAGATAAATAGGCAGGCCCGGACTTCGAAAGTGATTATTTCACCAAATATTCGGTAATGGGCCCCAGTTAGCATAGTGAAACAAACAATAAGGTATAAATAAGTAATACTTACAATAATTAGACTTACTTGCAATAGGAAATCCCGGGTATTTTGCCTCGAATCGAACTCGAATTATTAACTCAAAACGCCGCGCCGTCAAAACGAAAACACGTCAAAGACAAAAGCCAAGTTCGATCCTGACCGACGCCTGCTGAGACGGCAAGTGTTTTAGTGCGCTTGACAAAACGGTATCTTCTTTGTTTATGTTTTTCCATTTTGCGTCGATTTCGTCATGCGCAGAAACCTGTTTTTTCGCCCATAGGTTGCCACTTTTGAATAGTGCGACAGGCGGCTATTGCTTATCCACTCCTATACAAATCAATGTGTGTGTCATATACCTATCGATTGTGAAAAGCGATCAGCACTCTTAGATAATAAAGCGTACGTTTTGCATCTAATTTATAAAAGTTATAGCAACAATTAGTTTATTATAGTGAATACTTCCTTGGATGCAAAAGAGATATAAAATATATGACTCTCTCTCTCTCGTTCTATTTCTGTCTTATAGAATCGGCCACGATACACCTAAACACGGTATGTCAGCTTTCCGAAAAATGACAATTCGTATGCTACGTCACGTGTGGAATTTACATGTAAAATACAGGGAAAATCTACAACACACTTGATGTCACGATGTAATTTTTCGAATGGCTGACATACCGTGTTTAGGTGTATCGTGGAATCGGCAAAGAAGAAAGTAAATGTCAAAATTTATATCTCTTTTAATATCAAATCGAAAATCTAGGCCTGGCAACATCGCCTTGTATGGGTTAATTTTCAACGTGTTTGCATTAAAACGCGGCAAAAAAGGAGAACGAATCAAGTCCAATTAAAACTAATCCAAATAAATTGAAGCAAATTGGAAGAAGCAAACGAAAAATCCGAAAAATATAGCCATATTTCTATCACTTACTTGGCAACATAGCTACAAGTTCAAAAGCTTGAGAACTACTTTCACCCCTTGCACTGCAACCAGTTAAACAAAAATAAGCACCTGCGTCTGCGCATCATCATTCTGCAAAAACATTCAGTTTTTAGTTTTACGAAGATTAAAAATTTAGATTGCTCTACTTACAGCATTTCTTCCTATTTTCTTGTACTCAAAACAACATTTTCATACCAAAACACGCTTTTTTAAAAGTTTTGTCTATTAAATTATGCACAAATTAATAATGTTCAACAAACTCGAAAACTATGGTAATTAATCGCCAACTGACTGATTATCAATTTGACAGAACGCTGCTCCATTTTTTCAAAGCCTACATGATACTTAATACGAGTGTTTAGCATACGATCGTTGGACTTCACCAGGGTGCGTTCAGTAAAAGGTTACAGAGTACACATTTCTTACATTTCTGTCTTAAAGTGCCTTCATAATCATTGCACTGGTATCTTTCAGATTACTTTCCATGCGTTTACAATTGATTTTTGAAGTGAATACATCTTCGGCTGCATGAGCCGATGATACTTTACAGTCCTTCGACACTGTGCTATTAGCTGCTTCTGATTGGTTGTTAACTCTTCACGTATGGCCCTCCGCTCGCTCCGGAGCGCAACGAAACATAACTAACTGAAACTAACTCAAATTTAGAAAAAAACAAACATAACCCTAAAAAATAAAGAAAACATGTATTGCCTAGGACGGGAATTGAACGCGGATCGTCTATATACCAAACGCATAATCTACCCACTAGACCATCTAGACCTACTGGAATAAACTCACTGGACCATAGATAAAGTGAAAGTGACGTAAATCCACCAATCAAAAGCGACTAATATGGAATAGTGCTGTAGCCCTGTAAAGTATTTTAAAATGCGTTGAATGAGAGTGATATCTCAAGGCCGCGTCAAGACACGTTTTGAAATTTTCGTCCCGCAAGAAAGATAAAATATATGACTCTCTCCTCACTCTTGCTTTATTTCTCTCTTATGGAATGAGTAAAGAAGTATTCATTTCTATCACGTGTAATGTGTTACACGCGACTTTTTTTTTCTTAGACCGAATCGATCGCTAATTATTTTTTAATGTATTAATTATAGGGAATTTTCGACGTCACCAATAATTGAAATTAATATATTGACGGCATTGTAAGGGAATGAAAACTTGGGAACAAAAACGTTATATAGCGTTGTCTGAACATGCGAAACATTACGGTTCTATTATGTTTAAAAGTCACGATATCGGACTAAATTGTTAAGGCTTTAGTTAAATTACCCTTTATTTTAATCTGGCTATATTAGGATTGTCCTTAACTCATTGACGCCTAGGGGTATAAATTAAAAAGGTGTCTATACAGTGTTTCATTAAGGGTGGCCACCGGACATATCCAAAGCCGTGTTATTGACATGATCAGGATACTTATCATGTCGGAAACTACTGGGCATAGAAACCCAAGGAAATAAACCATTACTAAAGTGGTCATGGGAAATTAATTTTAAGATGCACAATTGAAAATTCGATACTAAAATTTTTATTTTCTCCAAACTTACCGTATCCATCCTTTTGGTAACATCATTAGAAAGCTTAATCAATTCTGCATCATTTTGGTCTAAGATTCATTGGCGTACCGACGCGACGGACGGTTCAAAAGCCAAATGAACATGTTTGCAAATCCGTCGATTTAATTCTCATTATATTAATATTCCATACCACTATATGGTAATCATATAGCCATTAAATTCTCGCATTGACCTTCCCCCACGCTATCCCTTACCACAGCTGGTATTATCGTTACTCGTATAAAAAATTATCTATATTTAAATTGGAAGCAGAATGACTTCGAGCAATCAGATACAGATCATCTTATAACGCTAGCCGGTGTATTACTGAATTTGTAAGTAGAACGAATCCGGCCAATCACAATGCTTCCTTATCCATCACCGGAAACTTAATGTCAAAACCATTTCTGGTCACGCCCATATAGCTAGGTAACCACCTTTGCCACTGTCAGACTTGAAGTCGGCTGTGTTCTTGCATTCCAATATCACCACTAATATCACCGAAAGCAGTTAATTTAGGATCCCTAAACTTTCGTTCTATAATAATCGATTGTTATATTAAAGAGCTTAACAAGCTTGTTTAAGAAAACATGTTAGAAATGGGCAATTCTATGAAAGTTCTAATAAGTTTTTTTCTATTGTTTCAGGTCTTAGGATACGAATAGCTAATCTATTTTTAAAACTACTTACATGTGTTTTGTATATAATACGGGTTGTTACCGACCTGGATCCCATATATGCAACGTGGTAAGTTACTTTTATAATTATTAGAAAAATAACGATTTATTTCGGTAAAAAGATAGTTACTATACGCTTACAGTACACGAAAAAAAATGCTGGGGCCTTAAGCGAATGTTGTAATGAATACGAGTATTATGACCATTATGAGTCTCTTAATTGCCATTAAATGTGTGTTCCTGGCTTCCGCATGCGCAGATTACGGGTGCGCTCGTTTACAAGCATTTAGAACTTCACGCGTGGCCCTCCGCTCGCTCCGGGACGCAGCCATACACAACTAACTGAAACTAACCCGAATTTTAAAAAACCCAAATTTTAAAAAAAGCAAACATAATCTTAAAAAAAAAGTAGAAATATATATGCATTGTCACCGATGGGAATTGGACCCAAGCCGCCCGCATGGTAAGCAAATGACCACTAAACCACTAGATTGCTAGAAACGACTCATACTATGCGCATGCGGAAGCCAGGAAGCCAAAATGATATTCCTGTGTATAGACGCGAATATTTTAGAATGTCTAATGTTTCACTTCACGCATGGCTCTTCGCTTGTTTCGCTCGCTCCGGCGGCGCAACTAAGCTAAGCTAATCCAAAGCATGTACAAAGAATACTTCTTTGTATAATGGTGGAAACGTAAGTCGGATTTTATCTCAAAACAATAAAATTTCAAGCCAATAAGAAATGGCGATTTGGCATGGATACTTAATTCTTATCATGGTATTGGCACAGCTTATTCAATAATTGGATTGGGGTTTTAACCCCAACTCGTTAAACTAATCAGCTCTTGATGGCGTCACACAGGTAAGGTCAGGTGTACGATAAAATCATGGAAAAAACGCATAATTTCCACTGCATTGTACAGGGTTATCCAACGAGGACTGGACAAGGCGATTTTTTGACCTGTACTTTATGAAACTGAAATAGTCATCTTATGTAATTTTTTCCCGCGAATTCGGATATGTTCAGCAAAAAACAATTGAACATCAAATAAAAGTGCTAGGGGTCACTTTGATATATTTTTAAATGAAACACCCTGTATATTACTACATTTTTGGACTCTATAGAAAAATCTAAACATATTTTGTGTATAATATCCTATACCTATCTTTAGCTGTTTACCAAATATTGACAGTTGAAAGTCGGACATTTTGGACACTTTGACAGGCTCTAAAATCTAAATCGCACGAGATCAAAGAAAACGGTTTGCACATTCCTATCTTGGGTTTTCATAAGCTATCGAATGATAGTAACTTTGAATTTAACCGGAGGTTTAAAAGTTCCGGTTAATTTTATCCGCAGGTTAAATTCGAAGATACTGTCATTCGATAGTTTATGAAAACTTAAGATAGGAATGTGCAAACCGTTTTCTTTGATCTTGTGCGGTTTAGATTTTAGAGCCTGTCGAAGTGTCAAAATACCAGACTTTCAACTGTCAATATTTGGTAAACAGCTAAAGATAGGTATAGGATATTATACACAAAATGTGCTAAATTTTTCTAGGGAGTCCAAAAATGTAGTAATATACAGGGTGTTCCATTTAAAAAAGTATCAAAGTGACCCCTAGCACTTTTATTTGATGTTCAATTGTTTTTTGCTGAACACATCCGAATTCGCGGAAGAAAATTACATAAGATGGCTATTTCAGTTTTTTTTTTATAAAAGTACAGGGAAAGTCAAAAAATCGCCTTGTCTAGTCCTCGTTGGATAACCCTGTACAATAATTTGGTATGGGTCACTCGCGTCTACCTACAGCAAATTTTCGACTTTCGGACCTGCGCATTTGTACAGTCCCCTGTCGGCGTGGCATTTGTCAGCTGCCCGGTGTTGTTATTCTAATATTTCACATTAAGCATGGCCCTCCGCTCGCGTCGCTCGCTCCGGGGGGTGCAACCAAACAAAACTAACCCAAAGCAATGCCCAAAAAAGCAAGAAAAAACAACTTTGAAAAATATGTGAGTTAGCACGTACGCATGTGTGAAGGCTCAAAATTACTGTAGGTAGACGCGAATGTTTTGATCATCTGGCAACGCTGCAAATCTTTTTTGTGTTGTGGAAAGGGATTATATTTGTTTTTAAAGTAAACATTTGAAACGCCTTGAGAGCTGAGGCTATGGTTATGGACTTGGAACACAGACGACAGTGGCTGGCTGTCAAATTTTTATCTACCATAATTAAGCTCAACAATCACCCCCTAATCCCAATGCTTAAAAAAATTAAGGAGTATAAACAAAGAAATGTTAATTATTGGACGGGAGAAGATGTACCATATTTGGTTCAAGCCTATAATTACCACTGGCCATTCTTAAATAGAATAAATAAAAAGAACACACTCCCATGCTATGTTTTTGAACTCGAAATACAAATACAAAATATAAACTGCTTAAGTTTCAATTTAGATAAGGGTGACCTCCATGCTCACATTAAATTTTTAGAAAGAACGGAAAAATTTAAGAACGAATACACATTTATATACACTGATGGATCCAAAAAGGACAGTCGTACGGGATATGGAGTCCATTGCTCTAGCAAGAACTATAATTACTCATCCAGGCTTCCTGATGAAGTTGACATATGTACCGCAGAGATCGTGGCAATTAATGAGGGAACCAGATATGCTCTGATGAAGGATATTAAAGCATGTATAATATTTACCGACTCATTGAGTGCCATAGAGAAAATAAATAAGAATTATTTAGATGCCGATAATGATATCACCACTCTTGCCACAAAATATTTGCTGATAGAGGCCAATAACAATGATAACAATATAAAATTGGCGTGGATACCAGGACATGCAGGGATTAAAGGCAATGAGATAGCAATGTTGGAAGAATGCTTATAACATTCCTAAGAATATGCCTTTAGAAACTTCTCATATACTAATTATGATAAAAAAATAAAATAAAGAGGGAGCATGATCAATCTTGGAAGGACTCCCTGAAATACAAAGAGAGATGGTATGCCAGGGTCCAGGACTCTTTCCCCACTTTAAAATGGTACAAGAAATTTCCCTTCATAGACCGTAGACACATTACGACTATTATTCGAATGAGAACAGGACATTGTCTTACTAATGAGCATTTATATAATATAGGGATTAAGAATGATCCAGCATGCGAATGTGGGCAGGTTGAAAATTTGAATCACATCCGTTTTGAATGTCCGATTAACATGATCTTTACGAGTATATTACAAGAGAGGGGGTTACTCCACCTGCATGGAAATTTCGACAGTTTTGTCTGATTTAAATTCGAATATAATTATACAAATGAACAATTTCCTTAAATATAATGAAATTACACTTTGATATACTTTGCTCACCTTTCAGATGTTTCTCTAATGATAATTGGGTAAGGCCTAACACAATACCCATCCTCATCCATCCGAGGCAACTCCCATTTTGAAGTATCCTAGATCTCCCGCTGCCCGAGATCGAGAAGAGTTATAAATCCTCTGTTGTGATGTTGAACTAATTTTCTAGCTCACCAAAGTGCCGAGAAGAGAAGAAAAGAGAAAGAAAATCACACTGTAAAAACGACAAGGTCACAGCACTTTTGAGTGAACAGTCAGTGTTTGGGATACGACTTAGAGTCAGACCCATCCTAAGCACATCCCGAATGCGTTGGCAAATTGTCCTTGAAAGGAACAGAAGCCAATAATACATTCAATACAAGACAAGACAACATTTGAAATTTGAAATAATTATAAAGACATTGTCTCTGATAATTAGAAATGAACACCGAAAGAACAGGGAATATTAGCGAGGCTCTAGTCAGTGTTTTGGAAAATAAAGAAGAACTAAGGAAATGTCAATTTTCCCAAACCATTACCTTCGAAATTGCCAGAAAATATGACAGAAATCGCGGAACATTGATCGTAGAATTCCTTGCTATTGGCTCGAGAAAATAATCTAACATACTTATTTATTACTTGTCTTGCTTAGCCGGAATTCCTGTATAAACTTGTCAATGCCTCAAAGGGGTTCGTTCACTGAAAAACATTTAGACGAGCGACTACTTCATTTTCCCCCTAAATAATATTGTTAATTACAATTAGTGACATAAATTTATTATCCCGTTTTACACAAAAAACGATCAAGAATAGAGATTTGCCCGTTTCACCGATATCACGTGTATATTGTAAAACTATTAAAGCTCTGTGTCTCTCCGAAACCTGGTTAGAGTCAGAACAGGCTCGTGTTCATCAGTTTCGAGATTTCTCTCTGGGAAATGCATTTTGCCGCAAGAGTTCTCAGCATGGAGGAACTGCTATTTTTTTTTT
>MU182764.1:213427-268017 GCA_016904865.1 Pissodes strobi
GTTCATCAGTTTCGAGATTTCTCTCTGGGAAATGCATTTTGCCGCAAAAACGCTCAGCATGGAGGAACTGCTATTTTTTAAATAATAATATTGATTTTTATCCCTTACACAAAATAAATTACTCCTGTGAGATACACTGCGAGATTGCTAACGTCAAAAGAAAGAATCCGGATATCTGCTTAGTGTGCATCAAGCCCATTGGGCGAATTTGTAATTTTTTTAAATGTTTTTTAACACATTACTAGAAAATCTATCCTTACTATCCAATCACAATAAAACAAGATCAATTATATGTGACTTCAATACTGACTTCCAAAAACGGAATAATAATGCACTTTCACTAACAAACTTATTAACGTCATATGGCTTTCACACAACAATTAAAGAACATACAAGAGTCACACATACTCATAAGTCCTGTATTGATAATATAATATGCCACATACAGCCTGATGAATACTCTGCAAGAGTGATAAATCTTAACATTTCTGATCACTATGGACAGATTTTTGAATATAAAATAGATAATAACACTCCTCCGCCTTTAATTATTAAACTAACTAGACCTCTTACTGAAAAAGGTAAAGTAACTTTTTTTAATATGTTATCCTGCATTGAATGGGAATAATTTTCTTCTGGAGATTTAAATATAGACACATCCTTACTACTAAATAACATTCAGTTCTGCTACAACACAGCATTTCCAGAAAAAAACACTACGTTTCAGACTTCACCTTCTGAAAGAATCACACAAAATGTCAAATGATCATTTGCTAAAACAGGAAATATTAAAAATTCAAAAAGTCTATAGAACCGAAATTCAAATTGCAAAAGTAATTGCAAACAGTGAATATATTTCTAGATGTAACAACAAAAACAGGGCAGCATGGCAAATTGTAAAACAAAAAACTAAACCAAATAAAAACCTAACAGATTTTGGCGGCCTTTCCCCAGAACATTTTAACAACTACTTTTCAAATATAGCTCACAACATAATACAAAGCTGTCCACAATCTGATAGAACACCTCTGGAATACGTATACAGAATGTCCAGGTTAACAACGAAAGTAGCCTGGATTTTTTCGAATTTATCTCTCCAGAAGGGATTGTGGATATAGTCGACAATCTGAAGAACTCCTCATCAAGAGATATGTTTGGTCTTAGTAATAATCTAACAAAATTCGCTCGGAAACCCATTCTAGAACCCCTTGTATATATCTCTGTTTTGTGAGTGGATGTTTCCCTGATTCAATTAAGTGTTCCAGAGTTATCCCTATTTATAAAAAGAGACCTACCAATAAAGAAGCGAATTATCGACCTATTTCACTAACTCCTATAATTTCCAAAATTATCGAATCAGCCATAAAAAAACGGCTTCTAGCTTATTTTGAGCAACACAATTTATTTGTAGAATCACAATATGGATTCGTCCCGGCCGCTCTACTACATTGGCTCTGGTCCAGTTGATGAGTACTTTAGCCATGGTCTTGGAGGAGGAGAATCTTGCTTCTGTTACCTTGTGTGATTTAGGTAAGGCTTTTGATTGTGTCGTACATGATTTTCTTCTTCAGAAGCTGGAAAACTATCACATCACAGGCAGAGCCTTGTCATTGATTAAGTCATACCTGTCGGAGAGAACTCACTTTGTGGAACTCAATAATCAAAGGTCCTCCCTGGAAGGGATGAAGTACGGAATTCCCCTGGGATCCATACTTGGACCGATCCTCTTTATAATATACGCGAATGATCTTCCATATAATCTCCCGAAAGGTGAAACCTGCCTTTTTGCAGATGATACATCTCTAATCGCCATATCAGACAATAAAACTTCACTTGATATTCTAACGCAAGAGATACAGCAAACTGCAGGAAAGTGGTTCACAACTAATAAGCTAAAACTTAACGAGGATAAAACGCAGCATTTAATAGTTTCGTTAAAGCCTGATACTGATCCTACAGGACCAGTGAAGCTTTTAGGCTTTTACATAAACTTTAAGCTCACTTGGTCGTCCCACCTTGAAAGTCTCTAAAAAAAATTATCTACTAATCTCTACCTACTGAGACAATTAAAGAAAAATGTAAGCTTAGATATGGTACGAATGGCATATTTTGCATTTTTTTACACGCATCTACAATATGGAATTCTTGTCTGGGGTCACTGTGGCAATCAACTTTTAATCTTCAGGTTGCAGAAAGCAGCTGTCCGTGCAATCTCCTGCAAATCATTGCAGGCCACTATTTGCCACCCATAATTTCCTCACTCTTAGCTCCCTTTTTATTTTTGAATGCCTTATGTATGTAAAAATTCACAGTCCTTCACAAAGATGTAACCGGAGGAGACATTGAAAATGCCGAAGCAGAATGCAACGCTTACTAAATTTGGGATCTGAAAAAACTCATAATTGTGTGGAAATATAATAGTAGATAGAAGTTTGGGTGAGATCAGGTGAGATTACGTAAGTTTACTTTACCAAAATATACCAAATGAATGCATATTATTTAAAGTTTCGTTCCTTTTTACAATTTATAACGATATATGTGTGGTAGAAAAAGCAAAAGACCATTTGGATTCGATTAGTCTGACATTCCTCGATCTAATGATATGAGACACGACTAGTCTGTCGTGAGAAATTAAAAGTCACCCTCACCCACCCTTAACACAATCTAATGTAAAAATGAATTTTAGCAGATTACGTAAGTTTAGTTTACCAAAATATACCACATAAACGCATATTACTTCAAGTTTCGATCGTTTTTACAATATACAACATTAGTGGTGGTTGTAAAAACTGCATTCGATTCGTCTCTCAATCCGCGATCTAACGCGGTTAGTTTCACTTAGTAACAACTTATTCTAGTTATTTGAGTCGGTTCCAATACGTTATAATCAATTCTAATAGATTTGGTTAGTTTTGGTTAGTCGTCTAATCAATTTTCGATTAGTTTCACTTAGTCCCAACTTTTTTTACTTATTTGATCCGGTTCCGTTACGTTATAATCAATTTTAATACATTTGGTTAGTCGTTTAATCAACTTTCGGTTAGTTCCACTTAGTCTCAAATTATTTTACAGCTAGTTCCGATACGTTATAATCAATTTTAATAGATTTGGTTAGTTTTGATTTATTAGTCATCTAATCAATTTTTGGTTAGTTTCACTTAGTCTCAACTTATTTTAGTTATCTGATTCGGTTTCGATACGTTATAATCAATTTTAATAGATTTGGTTAGTTTGGGTTAGCCGTCTCATCAACTATCGGTTAGTTTCACTTAGTCTCAACTTATTTTACTTATTTGACCTGGTTCCAATACGTTACAATCAAATTTAATAGATTTGGTTAGTTTTGGTTTATCGTCTAACCGATTTTCGGTTAGTTTCACTTAGTCTCAACCTATTTTAGTCGTTTGAGTCGGGTCCGATAAGTTATAATCAAGTTTAATAAATTTGGTTAGTTTTAGTTAGTTAGTTTCACTCAGTCTCAAGTTATTTTACTTACTTGAGCCGGTTCCGATACGTTATAGTGAGTTTTAATAGATTTGGTTAGTTTTGGTTAGTCGTCCAACCAACTTTCGGTTATTTGCACTTAGTCTCAATTTATTTTGCTTATTTTGATCGGGTTCCAATACGTTATAATCAGTTATGCATAAACCGTGCCGTGACGTTTACTAAAATTTTAGATGTCGTGATGCGACCTTGGAAACTCACTGTCAAGAAACCAAAATATTCATCTGAACCGGCTCCGATACGTTATAGTCAAATATAATGTTTCTGGTTAGTTTTCGTTAGTCGCCAAAATTCGGTTCGTTTTGGTTAGTTTTAACTTACTTTAATTTGTGTAACCTATTTCGATACATTTTAGCCCGTTTTGGTGCTTTTGGTTACTTTTGATTAGTTTTGGTTAGTCATTCAATCAACTTTCTGATATGTTATAACCAATTTTAATGTTTTGGGTTAATTTTGATTAGTCGCCAAAATTCGGTTAATTTGGGTTATTTTTAACTTACTATAATATTTTTAATCTGTTTCGATACGTTTTAGCCATATTTGGTGTTGGTGGATAGTTTAGGTTGGATTGGGTTAGGTTGGGTTAGATAGTAGTCGTGGGTAGTCGTTCAATCAATATTCAGTTAATTTCAGTTAGTTTTAATTTTAGTCATTTCAATGGGCGCCGATACGTTATAATCGGATTTAATGTTTTTGGGTAGTTTTGGCTAGTCGCCAAAATTCGGTTTGTTTTGGTTAGTTTTAACTTACTTTAATATTTTTAATCTGTCCTGTCCGTTACGTTGTAGCCTTTTCTGGAGCTTTTGGTTACTTTCGGTTAGTTTTAGTTAGTTCCAATTTATTTTAGTAATTTGAACCGGATCCGATAGGTTATAACCAATTTAAATTTTTATGGTTAGTTTTGGTTTAGGTTACTTTGAGTTAGCTTTAACTTACTTTTATTTTTTTAATTTGTTCCGATTAATTTTAACTCTTTTTGTGCTTTTGGTTACTTTTAGTTAGTTTGGTTTAGTCGTTCAATCAACTTTCGGTTAGTTTCAGTTAGTTTTAATTTATTTTTGTCATTTGAACCGATTCCGTCCTCAGAAACAGACTAACATGATCTCTCACGTATATTACGTGATGTGCCAAATGTAGCATGCACTTTTTCGTGATTTGATACCCCATAATAGAAAAACAAAAACATTTCCAATGTTAAAACAAATATACAAAATTTCACTGTCCCCTCTGACACTCACACATATCTAACACGCAACAGGCATGACATTGACACAAATCATTTAAGATCAAATAGATCAATGAATGGGGTAAATTTTTATGGTCCGAAATTGTACAACAAACTACCACTACAAATTCGAGATCTAGATAATAAAAAGTTTAAATCTATAATTAGATAATTTTTGATCTCCAAAGCCACCAGATATCCGAATTTTTGATCGACAATATAGCTGATAGTTTATAAACCTATTTTCTTTTTTCTGTTTCTTTTTAATCACTTGTTAGCATATACGTGTATATGAGTGTATGAATGTACAGCATTCGGTAATGTGTTTATTGTATATGTAATGTATCTCTTTTTTAAATACTATATTTTTAAGTTATATTCTGTACTATACTTTTAAGTTTTATATTGTAATTTTGACGAGTTTACACAAATTGCTTTTTGTTTTAACACAATAAATCATTTCATTTCAATAACGTCATTTTCATTCGGAGAAAACTTTCACGCGGTTCCACTGCCCAGCTAAAAGTATAAAACATTTAACTTTCTTCTAATATGTCTTGTTTTTGTAGAAAATATACTATACGAGAACCCCTTATGTTCTAGTTATGGCTGTGTACCGAGCAACAAGAGCGAATACATCTTGTCGGCCAACCTCACCGAAGAAAAGTTCCAGGAAAATCCGATCATCAACTGGGACGCGATTCTGTGGGTGAACCGCCCCCTCGAACTGTGGGTGGTACAAGTGGTCCTGGCCGTTATCAGTCTGGCCGAGGCACTTTTGTTAGCATATCTTGGATACAAGGTAATAATAATAATTTAATTGATATCAATTATGCAGGGTGATTTTTATCACCAGAAAAAAATGATGTATGGATTTATATAAACTATTTTCAATTTATATGTTTGTATACAGTGCCCGTATATAAAATTATTTTGTATTGACGTACTAATTATAACAAAAGGAAAATGTAGTAACAAATCTTATCATATAAGAATTGTAAGAACAAATTATTTAAATATTCTTCGCCATTGCTTAATGACATGGTCAATGGAAACTTAATTAAACATTTTTCAGCTTACAGAAATTCTGTTTTTTTTTATTGTGCATCCATAGGCTCTCATCAGAAACCTCTAAATGACACCAATCAATAACATGCTATTTTTCCAGTTACCCATAATAAATCAATTGAACGTTTGTTGTTATGGGTTGTTATAAGCTGTCAAATTTAGGAGTCCATTTTTTAAAAAAATGATTAAGGCTTTAAGAGAGAAGAATTTCGATGCAAAACGGTATTAAAAACGTTTCCCGCTCGCAATTGGCGTTTTCGAAGAGATTTTTGTAACCGCAGACGATGAATAAATATTAGTAAGCAGCAGAAAAATAATAAAAGTTATGAATATTAAAGGAACATCAGTTAGAAGAATAATTAAGAAAGTTATAATATACTGTGCTTTAAAAAATATATATTGCCAAATACTAATATAAGTGCAATTAATAAAATAAAAAGTGTAGAAAGGTGTAAAAAGCTTCCAAGAAGATTCAAATAAAGAGAAGACATTTCAAGAATATGGTTTTTGGATAAAGAATTATTTTTGTGTGCCTTCCTAAAAACTCATAAAACAACCGAGTTTACTCGACGGCTCAAAAAAATCGCAAATTCCTTTAAACTCGCTTCTTATTCTTAGAGACCACCCACCGTAATGGTATCTTTGGCAAATAGGAAAAATGAGATTAATTTTTATTGAATTGTCTCACTCACCTCTGTAAGTACAGTAAGGTACTCATAGGAATGTTGCGCAGATTTTATAGAACTTGATTTTGGGCACAAAAATAGCCCGAACATAAGTCCGGTTGACTATTTCATTTATTTATTTATTTATTGGTGCTAAAAACTACAATACTCATTACTACTGAGAGCTAAGACATAATAATAATAAAGATTAAACAGTGACAATACATCTAAAGCTTCAACACGCAAAACAACATAAACTTACTTTACTTTACTTTATCGTGTCCGGACCTCAGCATTATAAATTTTCAGCCCAGTACTAGGCCACGTGTATTCCTTCTTGGTTAGCAAGCCACAAATCATCGAGGTATGGGCAGAGTGCACAGGAGGAGGTGCTCCATGTTTTGCACTTCGCCACGAGCACAGCAGGGGACGTCATCAGTTGATTTCCGCCATGTTATCCTGTTGGTTTTGACTGGTGCCACACCTGTCCTTATGCGGTTTAGAGATTTCCAGATCTTAAAATTAAGATGTTGACCGCTTGGGGAGGTTGGCAGAGCAGGAAAGGGCACGCTTCTGAGGAAGCCTCTGCGTGATATCAACTTTTCCTTGGGCTTCTTGAATCATAGAGTGCGTGTCGTTCGTCGAAGGGTTATTTTATCTTCTCTATGTGTTCAGCTGCGTTTCGCCATTCAGGTGCAGAGAAACCCGCCGCTATATATAGGCTGGGTATTGGTGTGGCCTTCATAGACGCTGTCACTATTCTGCATGTCTCGTTAAGCGCTCTGTCTACCTGGTTGGTGTGGGCTGATCTATTCCATACGGGGCAGGCATATTCTGCCGTGGAAAAGCACAGCGCTTGTGTCGTTGTTCTTAGGACACTGGGGTTGACACCCCACTTACTCCCTGTTAGTTTTTAAAAGAGACTATTTCTTGACCTCACCCTTTGCCTCGTTTTAACACATTGATTCCTGTATGTGAGTGATCTGTCCAAAATAACTCCAAGGTATTTGGGATAGTCCGTGTACTCTAGGGTATTACCCCTCCAAGATATGTGCAATTTTCTTTTAGCCTCTTTGCTGCGGAGGTGGAATGCCCATACCCGAGTCTGGGATGGGTTCGGTTTTAGAGAGTTCTTTTGTAATTAGCGGACATTTCGTTAAGGGCACTCTCACGTATTTCCTCTACATCCGGGAAGCGCTCGCCCTGGGCGCAGATTGCCAAGTCGTCAGCGTACACACGGAGAGAATTGTTTGATACCATTTGTCCTATAGGAATATATTTTATCCAAAATCGAGTTCATATAGCACTAGTCCGACATTTTATTAATTTTACTTAATGATTCGATTAATCATCTCGAACAATCGGCATTGAATGGATTCAATATCTCTATGATTAATACCATCGAACTCAACATATTAATTTTATAAGTTTTTTATTGATATAAATAAGTAATTTTATAAAATTAATTAAATTTTAGAATAAAACCAATTATGCATTAGATTTATTCTATAAATCAAATTATAGGTTTATTCCTTTTTTTGATCAAACATATCAAAATAGCTGACGAACTGCAGTTGAGATTATTCTTATATGAGATAAAGTTTGTCACTTATTTGATCAGGGCTTTCAAATATTGAATGTTTTTATTCACAATATTAGGTGATTTCTATCAATTTTTTACTCAAATCTATCACTTATTTAACTGAACTTATCAAAATAACTGATGAACCGCTTCTGAGATTTGTCTTATATTAGCTAAAATTTGTCACTCATTTGATCCGTTTTATAAAATATCTAGTGTTTTCATCCAAAATATTAGGTGATTTCTATGAATTGTTTTACTAATATATATAACTTATTTGACTGAAACTGCTAAAAAATTAGTATTTTTGTGAAAAATATTTGATCATACTTATCAAATATTTTATTGAAAACTGTCACTTATTTTACTGGATTGGCCAAAAAAATATGTTTTTGGTTCAAAGATTTAAGGTTTACAAAAGAAAAGCTAGTATTACTGACAAAAAGATCTATTTTTGCATAAAAACAGGTTTATTGAAAAATAGAACTTAAACATATTCAACACTTATAACATAACTCAAACATGCCTGCTTCATACAGATATTTTAAAAATCTTAGTTCTAATATATGATACAATTTTATATTGCAATGCCTTAAGTTTTTATCAAATCTACAAATTTTACACCTTTTTAAAAAAGAAACTGAAACATTTAAACAAAGTGAGAGAAGAATATTTTAAAATAAAACTTTTAAATGCAGATACAAAATACCTACTTTAAACTTGAAATATCAGAGGTGAAAAATGTAAAGTTGCTTCTGATGGTTCAGGTAAAATGATACAACTTTTGCATTTTTTAGAGTTTTTCCTATCAGATACGGTATCAAAACCTAAGAACCCTATATAATATTTTTATTATGAATGTCATTTACAACGTAAAACGTAAGTAGAATATATTAGTTTTAGCAACACTTTATTACGCTTGGACTTACTAAGTTTTGTAGCAAATTTGTGAGTAAAGTGCGGCCACTCCAGCAGCAGCTGACATATGTTTGTCTTTGAATATGTTGTGAACTCTTGCCTGCTTTCCTTAAAAGTTTCCTTCCATTTATTTTCGATAATAGCCCATGGCTTTTGGTGGTACTTGAGCCATGTTTTGCTATCTGATGAAGCCAAACCGAGAGCTAAACTATCTGTAAAATAAAGAAAAAAATTAAAAAAGGCGTTATTAACAAACAAACCGATATTTTGTAATAATTCATTCTTTATTTTAAGCCAAAAAAATATAATGACCTCGGTGATGATAATACAATTATTGAAATGACAAAAACTTTGACTGACGTTTGCTACACTATAAAACAAGATACAAATATGACGACATTACAGAAGGATTTATTCTTTTACTTCAAATAGTAAATTAATATATCAAAAATGCAATGAGAACAAAATAAAACGAACAATAATAAATACTTGCCAATATCCAATGCAGTTTGGTTGTTCTTTTTCTTCCGCTTTTTCTTCAGCGGAAACAAATTTGCTTTTCCCAGCTTTTGGACGGCGTGTTATAGGACTAGTAGAGACGTCCTCCTGGGGAGCTTTTCCTCCTTTGAGTAGTACCATGACTAAAAATTTGCATATGTAATGAAATTATTATTACAATACTGTATAGGTGAAAATCTACTGACCGTGCTTTTCCACAAAAGTTATCTTTAATATCTTTAAAAATTTTTACGAAATCTCTTTCGAACATGAATTAATTTTTCTTGACATAGTTTCGATCAATGTCCTGTACTAACATTTCTCGCTTTGTTAGGGTCAGCACTCCATTGTTGCAGCTTTGTATAATTTTGCGACTCTCGTGGCTTCTGAGATATGTTGACAAATCCTAAAATGAAAAGGAAGATGCATTTTTGATTGGGGGAGATTTCCCTGTTCCTCACACGGCCCATATCTACGCCCTTGAATTTTAAAAATATTGTATATACAGGATGGAGACTTATCCAAACTAAAAACATACATTCTAACCTCGATAATTGCTGAGGCTGTATATCCAACCCTAAAGAAAAGTTTCAAACCTTCCCTTAAGGTTGGATATGCCCTAGTCGTCACAAATTTTGAATATTTCCAAATTTGGCCCCAAATTTTGAGAAATATTGGCTTGGATAAATATCCATTTTCTCCAAGGTTATATCTATATTCTCTAGACTTTCATCACGATAGCCAACACCTTCATCTTGACGAATCCGAGGCAAAATTGTGTTTAGAAATTTGTTGTTCTCGTCTAAATTGTTCATTGTTCGAACTACAAAATATAAGACACATATATATTTGTATTTTCTAGACGATTTTCTCATTACATTTTTGTACGGACTAATCATTTAAATTCGACACCATTAAGGGCGGCTACGATTTTGAGAACATAGTACGTATTGTTCTTACTTTAAGATGGATGCAGTAGCAAGAACTTACTTCAACTTACCACTGTCCTAGTCTCCATCCTCCAATAAGACACGCTTGTGCCCTTCCCGGTGCACGCACAAACCACCTTACACAGCAAATTGTATTATTTATATTAGGTATAGGTAATAATATATATGTCAACGGAACGGAGCAACCATAAAGAAAGCAATATAGATATTTTATCATGTCGACGGGAGCAAATCTGTATCCTGAATACTGCGCCAACCAACAACCTGATCTAACGCGAAAGGAGACGCATGCGGGCCGAGTACCCCTGTCCTTCCAAATAAAATCAACACAAAAAAATAATCATTTAATTCATTTTTTAGTAAAGGTAGTCACTTAAATATATAACGAACAGAACAACCGATAGACTCATAACATTTTTTATTGGATTTATCGGATGGCGCGTTGAATCAGTCAAAAATTGTAATAAACAGCTATTTAATATAATGTTTGACTGATTCAACGTATCATCCGATAGATCCAATAAAAATGTTACAAGTCTATCGGATGATGTGTTGATTTTATTTTTAAGTGGCTAGCTCTATCAAAAAAAGGGTTAAACGAATTTATTTTTGTGTTGATTTAGTCAAAAGAAAATAGACATTGTGTAAAAATCACTCAATGATTGAATTGATTCAGCTCGACATTAGTACAAATATTGAGGTATATTGATATCAACGGTGAGCGGCAAAAAGTTCGCATCATATGGGAAACTTCGGCATGGGCATGCATTCGTTTTTTGAAAAATCAGTTTTTGACAATTGACAATGACTTGACTAATAACTTTCAAAATTTTTGCAATTAAAATGGAGGGTTTGAAAGTAATTTTTATAGAATGGTTCCAAAACTTGTTCTTGGTAAATTAAGGGTTTATACCGAAAGTAAAAAATGATGGTTTCTATAGAGAATTTCCGGTTTCCGGTTAAACAGGAAAGTAGTGCCAAATAAAAGTTTATAAAAAAATTAATGGCCGGTTACCTGATAGACATAAGTCACATGTGATGTGTTAAAATAAAATGTTGTAGTTATTTTACTTAAATCGTTCTCAAATCATTAAAATCTCTTTGGTGACTCTTGATGTAGCTAGTTAAATAAGATATTTTCGACACAGTCGCACTTTGAGTTAATTGATAATTTATACAAATTTAGGTTAGTTTGCGTTTGGTTGGTTCTTCGTTACAGTTCCCAAGCGAGCGGAGCCAGCCAAGGGCCATAGTATCGAGTTTTATCTCATATATCTGAACCAATTACAGCAAAACGTACCAACCTGCGCTTTTAATTGTATTCTGATAAAACCTCAACGGAGAAAAAAAGGGCATGCCATTCTAGCTGGAGACGTAGGTTTGAAAACTTGTGACAATTTGCAGCAAAATATACCTTATTAAATATCAGTATGGGATATTATACATAAAATATGTTTACCTATTTTGCTTAATTTGTCTTAAACCTAAAAATGCAATAATAAACTTTGCTTTGAAAGTTGATTTTGGACACTCTGTATATGTATAGAATATTTTCGTCGGAATTTCTTATCTCCCTGCAATTCTTACGATTAATATTCCTGGCAAAAACGTGAAATAAAAAAAGGTTTATACATGAACCTATCTAAAAAATAATTGATTTTGAAAAACCTGATTAACTGGGCCAATCAGTGACATGTACATTTATCGATGGGTCTTATACATTGAAGGATACAGAACTAATTTTCAATGTTATTGGATTAATAAAAAAACCGTTTAAAACTTATCTAAAAGTTCATAAAATGTTGTGAAAAGATCAATCTTATAGCCACTTATTGTATTTATCCAAAAAGGAATCAATTAATAAAAAAATCGATAAAGATACTCAGTTTTTACTCGCTAAACTTTAGGACCGATGTATTTAAAAAGTTGTAGAATCTATAAAACCCGGTTTATAGATTCAATACATCGAAATATAAAATCACTTCTGGATATTGTTGAATTTATAAAAGACATTGTAAAACTTATCTTAAATTATGTAAAATTGGTAGAATGCCTTCTATCCTAATTTACTGTTATCAATCCAAAAAGATTTTATTGAATTTATCCGAAATGGATTGTATTGATCCTAAGCTTATAAATATTACTAAATTTAGGACTAATATCCACTAAATGCTGTTTTGTAAATTATATAAAATCGTTTTATGATTTATATCAAATTAATTCTCTCCGTGCAGGAAACTTCTGCAACCAGTTGGGATGGGTTGGTCATTTGGGTATATGTTAAACAACATAGGTGCCAGAACACTTCCCTGGGGTAGCCCGTTCTTCTGGTTTCTCCACTTGCTTCTTTTATTCTCTAAAGCCACGAAAAATCGCCGATTGTGTAGTAGTGATTCTACGACTCTCATCAGGTGTTGGTCGTTGAGCGTTTCGTAAATCTTGCAGAGTAGAGCTATGTGCCTCACTATATCATAGGCTGCTCAAAGATCAACAAAAGCGACGGCAGTTACACGTTTTTCTTCAAATCCTTCTTCAATATGCTCTGTGAGGGCGAGGACCTGTCCAGTGCATGATTTGCCGGATCTGAAACTTCCTTGTTGCGGAATAACTAGTCGATCCACGTTTTTCTCGATCTTTGATAGAATAAGAATTTCGTAAAGTTTGAAGGGGAGGCACAGCAGTGAAATCGGTCTGTAGCTACTTGACTGGTTTAAGCAGAGCAATAACTTTTGATTTTCTCCATAGTTTCGGAATTTTGCAGCTTCTGCAGCAGTGGTTGAATAGCCATAGGATCCAGTTGTTAGCGATTGAACACATGTGTTTAAGTTGTTACGCACAGATGTCATCGATTCCTGCCGCTTTCCCATTTATCATTTTATTTATCGCGTTGTTGAGTTCTTTGGTAGAGAAAGGTGCTTCAAGGTGATTAGTTTCTGTAGCTGAGTTTCTGTGTATTTTTCGGGCTTTAGTGTATTTGTCAGTTTTGCCGTTTAGTAGGAGTTGGGTGGCGACTTGGTCTGCTGAAACCTTGCAGGGTAGTTTTTGTTCCTTTGGGTCGCCATTGAGTTTTTTTTACGAGGTTCCACCCAATCTTGCTGTTATGTGTCATGTCCATTTTCTCCAGCGTGTTGATCCATGCTTCTTGTCTTGCTTTGCTGAGCTGTTGCATTAGACTCACACCACACTCTACGGTTTCATCGCTGAAAGGGTCCCTGGCATAAAGGTTTTTGTACTTTTCCATTAGACTTTTTGATTCGCTGGTCATTTCTGAGATATAGTGTTCTCTGCAACCTCGGGGGATGGTTCTTCTTGACACAGACTTTAACAGTTGTACGAATGTTTCGTAGTTTTTCGGATTAGGGCTTATGTGCTGTATCTCAGAGTCTCAGGTGGTTGCAAAGAGTTCCCAATTAGCCTTTTTAAAGTTAAGTTTAAGTTTAAAAAAAAAACAACATAAAAACAAGTCATGATGTTGACCACAAAAGGTCATCAAAACTGGACCGAAGACAGTCCTCGAATGAGAAGAAAGCATTTTTAATAAAAAAATTCTTTGACTTTCAGCTTAAATGAATTAAGTGGCAGATCCTTGACGCAGACAGGCAGGGCCTTAAAGAAGCATAATGGGGCCTTTGTTGTTTGTGCTCTATGTAAATAATCTGGCAGAGGAAGTACTTGATAATACATCACACCTTGTAAGTTTTGCAGACGACACAAATATTCTTACATTAGGAATAACATTGACTGATCTTCTCCAAGTGTCCTCTGAAAGATTGAGGGCTGCTGAGGAATGGTTCACAAGGAATAGATTAATCCTTAATTAAGACTAACTTGGTGTGCTTTCGAACTAAACAAGAAGACAGTAAGATCCCAGATACAGTTTGCCTGAGTAACGAAAGTCAAGTACTAGCAACGAATACAAAGTTTTTGGGAATCTTTATTGACCAGATCCTGGATTGGATGGAGCATGTGATGAATCTGGACAAACGAGTCGCATCAGCTTGTTACTCCGTCAGAGTTGTGTCTAGGTATTTGAACATTGAATGTCTTAAGGTCGTTTATTAAGCAAATATTTACTCAGCCCTTAGATACGGGATAATATTCTGGGGAGGCAGCATGTATTTAGACAACAGAAAAGAGCAGTTCGAATTATTTTATCGTTGCGACACAGACAAAGTTGCAAGGAAAAGTTTAAAGAGCTGAAAATTCAACCAGGGCTTTATATTTATGAGCGTTTGCTTCAGCAGTTCTCGTTATTTGAAACAAAGCAAAGTATACTTACCAGATGTTGTGGATTCAATACTCTTCGACACAACTTTTCGCCACTGAAAGAGGTACTACCTACTAGTGTATAAAGTTTTTTTTAACAATTTGCCGCGTAACATCAAGACGGAGACAAATTTTATCACTTTTAAAAGTGGCTTTAAAAAACTGCTTATGGAAGTAGAACCACACCATATACAGTGCAGCAATTTTTAGACTTTAAGTTTTAACTGTAATTGACGTTTAAACTGTGTTAGTATTGTTATATATATTCATCGTTGTCATCGAAACTTGTGGTCTATGATTTATTTACATGTTTGCATTTGTTCTTTTAACCACATCTGTTGCTATAGTATTATTATTTAAATAGTAGAATAGATTTTTTAATGAATGACATTTCAACTCTGTGTGAACTTTGCCGAGGTATATAGCATTAGTGATTGTTCTGTGAGATGACATTTGCATAAATTTGACGGAATATTATTCAATCATGACAATGTTTTATATAGATTATTGTGTATGATTTTATTAATAAACGAATCTTGAGTTTGAGTTTGAAGAATTTGATTCCGTAGTAGGACACCCCTTTTCGAGACCTAGACAGCCTCAAATACAGTGCCACCAAGGAGTTATTATTTCTGGTGTAGTGTTGATGAGTATCAGCATGAGTCATAAACCTGGAAAGGTTTTCCTTGACAAATACTAGGCATACCAGAATATATGCGCATGGCAGGGTAAGCACTTTCAGTTGTTTGAAGTGTAGTCTACGGCACTCTTTATAACCCAAATGAGCTATCAGTCTTATACACTTGCGTTGCAACGCAAATATTTTAGACATATGCGCAGAGTGACCCGAATTAATGAAACAGTAAGTCATTATAGAGTGAAAGTACACTGAGTGTGCAGCTCGACACTGAGCCAGATAAACTACGAATAAGGAATAGGCAACTTGACAATTTGGAGGACAAATCCTCAATGCGAGATTGCCAAGTCAGCCCTCCATCCAGAGCGATGCCAAGAGAATTTACTGTTGCATCCAGGTCTAGTTGACAGGAGTGAAGGTCTCTAAGGGAGAATATTAATGTTTAGTTTTTTTGACCTCATTTAAGCATATTCGATTTAATATCGCCCGTTCCCTCAGATTAGCGCACGACTCGTCCACTGTGAGAGCAAGGTTAGATACACTAGTGTCATCAGCATACAGACATAATGTAGAGTCAGGAATACAGCTGGGCAGATCATTAGCTTACACTAGAAGGAGAATAGACCCAATATTCCAGCATTAAGCTCCGACACCTACTATCCTTAAAATAGACAAACTGACTTGTATCTGTTAAATAAGACTGGAGCAGCTTAATACTATTAAGATCAAATTTATAGTAATCAAGCTTCTGAAGAAGTGTATCATGCTAGACACAATCAAAAATACTTGACAACTCAAGAAATGTGGCATGTGAGTGTAGGCCACTCTCAAAGCCGTGAAGAAATGTTTTTACGTACATCGCTGACTGCCGAGCCTGTGGAGCGTCGCTGCCTAAGCCCATGTTGTTTCATGTGAAACAGCACATTTTGTTCAAAATATTTCTCAATCTGAATCTTAAGCAGTCTCTCAAAAATGTTTTGAAACTAGCGAAATAGGCCGGTAACTTTCAGCATCCATTCTAGACCCCTTTTTATGAATGGGTATGACCCTAGCAATCTTAAGAGACCCCCGAAGTATGCCCTCAGAAATAGCCAAGTTAATCAGTTTTGTTAGTAGAACAATAATCAAGTTTTTTTATGGTTTTTATGAGTTTCATAATAAAATCATAAGGGGCTATTGCTCATACCATCTATGACCTGACGCACCTGAATGTAAACCACGTCCACAAGGATCAGTCAAATAGTTTATAGGGTTGCTAGAAATTTGGAGGACACTAGAAGCTATGATTATACTGGCAATAATATTACCAGGTAGTATTGAACAGTTGAAAAATAGGATTTTTTTATGGTAGTGGCACACACACTAAAGGGAGATCCCATGGCGCTCGACGAGCGGTGTGTGTGTGTGTGTGCGAAGATGTTGATTGACACGGTTTTTGAATAGTTGTAGTTTGTAATTAGTGGGAAACAGATATCCTGGGAGTGAGATCCACAGTGATGCAGTGCGCCAGAAAAAGGAATATTTTCAGTTGTACGACGAACTGGTGCGCTCTTGCCGTATGTCGTGACTGACTGACAGGCGTTGCCTGGGGCGGGATGAGACGGGCCAAATCCTGGGAACATCTGCCGTGAAAGTATCTGTGAAACCGGGACATCTCGGTCACATGTCTGTGGTGCTCCAGACTATCCAGATTCCGGGTCAACTCCGGGTCGCCGACAAGACGCACAACTCTCTTCTGAATGGAATCTAGCAGCTTTAGGGTGTGCTTTGGTGCGGCACCCCAGATGTGTGAGCAATATTCTAAGCACGGTGTTGCTTTGTAGAGCAAGAGCAGGGGTGTATACAGTTTTTTGTTTGTTCTTTTTGCTTCTGGGAGGCTGATTTTGAGATATTAGCAACGTGGTCATGCCAGAGCATATTGCTGTTGACCGAGACACCCAGCAGTCCGTTTGACGAGGATGAAGAAATGGTCGATCCTGCCATAATGATGTCAGGGCCCGCCGTATTAGCCCGCTTGGTAAACGTGCCTGCTCTGGTCTTTGCTGCATTGAACTGGACCAAGTTTCTGTCGCCCCAAGTTTGAACTTTCTCCAGGTCTTGATTAATTGCTGTAATCTGCTCCTGTCTGCGGTGATAAGTCTCAGTCGCTGGTAAAGGTTTTTCTGATCTAAATTGGGAGACAAGGATACTGTCAGCTGCAAAACTGTAAACAGGATTATTCGTTTCGGTCAGCAGGTCATTGATATAGATGAGGAACAGAGTTGGTGAAAGTATTGCGCCCTGAGGCACGCCCGCGTTAATAGTGAATGTGTCTGAGATGTGTCCATCAACTGCAACGTGCAGAGATCGGTTCTTAAGGAAACTGGCAAGCCAGCTGCAGAGTGACGCTGGCAGTCCGAAGGACGGCAGTTTGTTGAGCAGTCCGTCATGCCAAACTCTGTCGAATGCCTTCGAAATATCTAACGCAATCGCTCGAGACTCTCCGTAGTTCTCAATTGTCCTACTCCATATATGAGTGACATAGGCCAATATATCTCCTGTCGGTCTCTCTTTGCGATAGCCGTATTGATTATCGCTGATTATTCTGTTGCTCTCGAGGTACTTGAGTAGTTGCTGATTGACTACACGTTCCATGATTTTGGAGATTATTGTAAGTAAGGCAATTGGGCGATAGTTTGAGGGCGTGGTTTTCTTACCATTCTTTGGAACAAGTTGCCCTCGAGCGGCTTTTCAAGAAGATGGATAAATCCCTTTTCCGTAAGACGGAGAAAAAAGCCTGGAAAAAACGGGTGTTAGTTCGTTGGCGCAGTTCTTTAACACGATGACAGGTATTCCGTCCGGTCCTGATTCCTTATGCGTATCTAGTTCTTCAAGGATTTTACGAATATCACGGTGATGAAACTTGACTTTTGCCATGGTAGTGTTGATGTTGGATATGGTTGGGAGAACCTTGCCTTGGGGAACGTCTAAGGTAGAGTGCGATGAAAACACTTTAGCGAGAATGTTTGCTTCTTTCTTGGCTGTGCCTTTGCTACCGACCAGAAATTCCTGGAGCCACTGGGGCATTGCAAAAGTTAATTCCTGATCCTTTGTTTCATTGATCACACGTTTGCATTCGTTTCTAGCTTCGACAAAATAATTGCGATTTCAGCGGTCTGATTTTGCTGCCAGTACTTGTAGGCTTGCTGTTTCCTACCTACCTCTTTCGCATCTTCTGTCGAACCAGTGCTTTCCTTTTGACGGTAACTTGATGGAATTTGGCATGTATGCTTCCATTCCTGAGGAGATTACTTGCGTAATCTCTTCGCAGCATACTGACGGGTCGTTACTGCCTTAGAACTCCCTTAGATCGTCCCAGTTTGCAGAATTGTAATGCCAGATTTTACGAGGCAATGGTGGATCCTTCTGCAGAAGTGGCAATTCGCAAACCGTTGTATTAAGTTTGTGGTCGGAAGTACCCAACGGCGGATCAACTGTAATTATGTACTGGTCAGGATTGGTGGTTAGAAAAAGATCCAGGAGGGCGGCGAATTCGCCTCTCTCTGAGATTCGAGTTGGTTCGTCCACAAGCTGAGTAAGCCCGCAGCTGATGGCAAATGCTTCAGCTTTTCTACCTTCGTTTTCGGTCTTATGGTGATGTTTGGGCCAATTGGTGTTGTGGGCATTGAAGTCTCACAGAACGATTATTTCTGAATTGGGGTGTGAACCTGTATTGAGTCAAAAGTGGTAGCTAGTGTTGTAAAAAAGCTTTGGTAGGCTCTATCGCTCGGAGGACGATAGAGACAACATATAAACTTGGTTACTCCCTTGGTGGTGAACTTGAGCCACATGACGTCAAGGTTGTTCGATTCTAGTGTTTCCTCGCGGTGGCATGAAAGTGCAACACGTTTTTCTGATTGAATCCAAAATTAAAGTAATGATATTTTTTCCAATTAATTAAAAAGGACCCTAGGCCCGGAAAGTTGTATTGCAAAGCCCGGCCTCTGTTGTGGGGTCGTTTGAGCGCCACCCGTTCTAGCCAACTAAACGGAAAAAGCTCTGCTGATGTTGTACTGGGTGGCTAGGTCAGCTCATAAAATCAACCGGTACTTAGTAATTAAGTTCAAACTAACAAGAAAACGAGAATATAGGCGGGATCATAATCAATTAACTTAACTTATCAAAAAAACACAATCTAAAAATTTAAGGAACAATATATTCGCTACTAAGTTCTTCCTTTTTTTTTTAAAACACAGCAACAATCTATCTGGAGAAAAATATTAAATTGAAATGTAGTTAGTTAAAAACAAAAGAATGTTAAATGCCCGTTAAAGTAATTGATAAAATAAATAGAGTACAATATGGAGATTGTACGGAGACCAATTCGGTTGGTAATACTCGGTTCTGTATGCCTTACCACTAAATGTACTAAATACTACTTATCAAAGTGATTACTTGAAGTTAACTAAGCTAATTATAACTAGGTATGTGTGCGCTAATAGCTCCACTGATTTTGAATGTAGCAATGATAATATGCAGCAATGATCTGCCACAATAATTAAATCAAAAGACTCGATAAATTAAATAAAAGAGCAAAACTAGAATAAAGCTATTGAAAGCGTGGCGGTCTATGCTTGATTCATATTATAAAGAGATAAAATTCAGAGCGGTTATGTCACTCGATTATGGAATGAAAAAAATTAAATTATTGATCCAACACTTGACGTTTATTAAAAAGAGAGAAAACTCAGAGCAATCAGATTAACTGGTCCGATAAACCAGTGAATAAAAGAAAATAAAATTAATGAGCTCTCTCAGAGCTTGGCGGTCAAAGTTTGATTTATATTAAAGGAGGAAAACCAAGAGCGATTATATTAAACAGATAAACAAACGATAAAGCTCGGTACAATACCCCAAATCCGGTTCTCGATAGCTTGATGTCGAGATTGGCTGATAAGTGCTGCTGGTAAAGCTTCCAACCCACTAGAACAGAGTGATTCTAGCTGCAGGTAAATGTAGTGGTCTGCAGGTAAGCGTGGTGGCCTCCGGGAAAAAAGGTTGTAACCCTCCGGAAAAAGGTGGTCGCTCTCCGGAAAAAGCCCTGAAATATTCCATTGCGCATTAAACGAAGCCCCCTTACTTTAATAAAAACCATAGCCCCCCTCGCATGAATATATTTTCTTTATAAAACAAATTCCCCCCAAAAAAAATTATCCATGAATTTTCAATGACCATCGGGAAATTAAAGATGTACCAAGGTACAGACAACTTGAATATAACAAAGATAGGGATGAATCACCCCCAAAAGAATTTATAAACCTCCCCATATGATCAAAATTGAAGTTACATTAAAATAAAAATTCGGATTAGATAAAATGGAGTAGATAAGATAACATGTGGAACGCAAAAGCAAATGGCGGTATATGCACAAAAAAAGGGTAACACAGATAAGCAATTAAATCATTAATTTAGGCAAAACGGTAGCAATAATTACCTCGATCGTGTGTGTGTGAGGGCTAACTATGAGAGATTCGACGATCTCGATCTTATATGACGAACGTGGGAAGCCTATAAATAATGAAAAAAAAAACCGTTAGCATCATGGCGTTCACGCGCTTCACAGGTAATAGAAAAAGAAATCCAGAGAAAGTGCTTACCTAATACAGCAGTATCTAGATCCCTAGTAATCAGTCGTGTCAAAACACCAAGAGATTCCACCGAATATCCCCAATAATTGGGTTGAATTAAATCACAAACTAAACGTGGAGTCTCTATACGACTGCACTAGAACAGAAAGCTTCTCTCCTCGCCGACCGGTCAAACTAGAAGGGCCTCTCGATCGTTTTCGTCAATTACCTTTGCTTACGTCCGATTAAGAAGTAGGGATGGACTGAAACAAGCCGAGCGATTTCGATACGGGGAATAATTCCAGGACAATAAACGCCTTAATTCTCGTTTATTAGGATGATAAACGACGGCGGAAGCCACGAATAGTGAGTTAAAATTAAATTTTTCAAGAAATGCTAGGAAATACTCTCACGAAAATGATAAACCTTCCAAAAATCTAAATCGAGATCGACAAACACGGATGGATAGCCCATCCCTATTATTTGGCATTAACCTCACAAAAACCAGTCTGCCGTATAAAGCGATAAATTTATTAAAAGCAGAGGTCCAAAAACGATCTAACGATTTTTAGAAATGGAAGCCGGTAATTGGTGCTCCGCAACCAAAGGGTTCCCAAAAGGTTATAAAATATGCCAACAAAATTAAAATATGGATCAACAAGTCAAATGCAGCGTATTTGCAGGCTAACAGAATAATTCTGTTAGCCTGCAAATACGCTGCATTTGACTTGTTGAGCCATATTTTAATTTTGTAGGCATATTTCATAACCTTTTGGAAACCCTTTGGTTGCGGAACATCAATTAACTATATTTTAAGTATAGGTAAGCTATATATTTGTATTAGAATTTATAACAAGTTGTGACTCTATTTATTTTAGTTGATTAGCGATGCACATTATTATTAAGATAGCTTAGCTTGATTTATATTACATTACCGTAGAACGGTCAACGAACCGTTTTATATTTTTAAGAATTATTCTTTAAAATATAAATCGGTTCGTTGACCGTTCCACGGTAATGTGATACAAATCAAGCCAAGCTATCTTAATAATAATGTTCATCGCTAATAAACTAAAATATATAAAGTCACAACGTGTTATAAATTCTAATACAAATATATTGCTAACCTAAACTTAAAATATAGTTAATTCATATTAGGAAACTGGCATTTTCAAGCGAATTGTTAGCAAATCAAATTAATAAATTTAGAATTAATAAACCGATGCGTGCAAAATACAGCATCTTCTTCCCTAAATACGGCATATAAATGAAATTTTAAAAATATTTGACAGTGGCAAAATCGAATTGTCACGAAAGGTCGCTTCGAACCAAAAGGCATATTCCGAACTTATTATTGAATGTTGGGAAAATTTCAATCAACTGTGTATTAATAATGCCATTAACCAATGGCGAAGAAAAGTCCAAGCCGTCATCACAAATAATTGTGGTCATATCATATTAACAATTTGTTCCTTTAATTGTTATAGCAAGTTAATTTCATTCGAAAGTTTTTATTCGAATTTCCAAAAGATGTTCCTTGTATTTAATAATAAAACTAAGATAATAATAATACACAGACGCAAGTTAATACGAAAAAAAAATACATGGGAATATTTCAAATGTTGCAATATTTTCTTATTTTTTCTTAAGTCTATTGATATGGAAAATTTTTAATAGTGTTTTTTATATAGAGGATATTTTTAACTTATACCGAGTGTTCGATTTTTGCAACGAGTTCATGCTTTAAGTACCTACGTAAAAGTTTCATAAGTTCGTCCCTAAATTTTGTTTAAGGTATTAATGCCTCAGTTATTTTAGAATACATAGCTCTTAAACATATTAATAAAAAATTGTCAAAATCGGTTCATATACGCTAGAGTTATTAACGATCAAAAAAGGGTGCAACTCATTTTTGGCCCTGTGAAGAGAATATTTCAAATTTCGGAATTATTATTGTTTTTTTTTTCTTTAGTGTATCATAACAAAAAATATATTATAACAATATTATAACCTGGCTTATAGAGGATATTTTTTGGATTAGTTTGGGTTAGTTTGGGTTAGTTTGGGTTAGGATTTTTGTAACGAGTTTATGTGAAATTTCGTAAGTCCGTCCCTGATTTTTATTTAAGTTATAAATACGCCCAACATGTCCAAAAATTATCAAAATCGGTTCATGCATGTAAAAGTAATGAAGGATCAAAAAAGGGTGAGAGTTAATTTGGCCCACAGTGTAGGGTATCGACGCAATTACAGAGAGGAAAAACTTTCAAGTTTTTCCTTTCTGGTAATTAGGTGGGATCGGATATCTTGTAGGATATACACTACACCTCCAAGTTGCTATCACTAATTCGATATCTTGAAAATTGAGCTCGGAAGCTGACAATGGTGCTCTTGTGCTATTTAGCCTCTCGCCTAACACCGACGGTATCCTGAAAAACACACACCTGCACTTCTCAAAAAGTAGATGGCATTGGCTTCACTTTTCTTCTTTATTTTAAAAACTCATTGCCAATTTTTGCTACTATATTTGAGAAACCTACAAAAAGCTCTTAGGGGGATGACACTCCATAGTGCATTAACCCGGCCTACTTTTGTTGCTATTTTCACAAAGAAGCTGCTAAATAATAGACTGGCTATAGGCTCTGTTTCAATTGAATAATTCAAGATGCAGCTATCAAATGCAATTTCTATGAAACTACCGTTCGAGTTCATCCTCGGGGTCATTTCTAAGCCGCACTTTATTGATTTGAGTATAATGTCATTCTTTTCTTTGTACTGCGCTTAATCGCAACTAAATAAAATACGCGTTATGGTAATTTACTACATATCAGTAAGCGTCATTAAAGGGAGCATTCGACGAGGTGACACGCACTCCCCTAAATTATTTATACTTGTTGCTCTTAATATCGAGATGATCGGATAAAGTTTTGAATGTCATAGGTCGGCGGTCGACATCGATATGATAGCGCATAGCTGTAATAGATAGATAGATAGATGTCTTTGTTTTCTAACAATACATATTGTCAATATAACATAATACAATAGAAAGTGTAGTAAACAAAACAAACAATTACATAAATATACATGAAACAGGGCACTCTTTTGCCCAAGGATCGAGATAATGGCCCCAAAGGCAGAGGAACCATATCAATGGTCAGAAGGCAACGGGGAACCACTGTATTAAAGGCCCACAAGGGCACCCCTAGTATCATCAACATGGCTTCAATGTTCAATGCAAAATTAAGTTCCGGAGTAATTATCCTGATCGGTTCTTCGGGGGAAAGGTGTTGAATGAAGACAAGATAATACTGAAGAGAGACAGACAGAGAAGCAACGAGACCGCCATAAAAATGAAGGTAGCTACCTGGAACTTCAGAAGCATGTATAAAACCGGCAAAATACACAATGTCATTAAGGAAATGAGGAGAATGCAGATAGAGGTGCTAAGAGTTAGCGAAATGCGGTGGCCCGATAATGGAGAGTGCAATATTGATGGATACCAAGTTTACTATGATGAAGCGCACCTGTTCGGTGAAAAGCAAACTGTATAAACATAATCATAATCCTTTCTCTGAAAAGAAATGCCGCCATAAAGTCTATTTTAAGTTAATTTAGCAGGCTACAGTTCTGAGTATCCAGGACGCTGCAATTGTTTCCTGGGTAACGGCGGAACGAACAATAATTATTATTTTTGACATCTTTCGGTCGCTTTTTTAGAATTGTCGGGCGATTTATACTCATGTATTTAAGTTAATATTTTGCACAGTCCTCTGAGAGAAGTTATTTGTATAATCTAATAGTTAATGATAAATATACCGCTGACGTATGCGACATATGCTGCTGTGCTTTAATTTTTTGCACTATAACCTCAAGAAAGTCACAATATCGGCAAGTAAATAGTAAATACATTCCTCTGTGCCGATTGTGAAAAAGTGGGCCTACCTCAGCCCTTCATAATGGTCCTTCGACGCTGGATACATGGTACAGGCTCGATTGGTGTATGGTAAACCAGAAGATAGTCAATATCAAGGTCAGTCCATTCCAGTTGAACCTATAACAAACCATCAGCAGAACTATTAAACCAAACCTATATTATAATTTGACGAGCGAATGAGCTTCGAGCCTATACACAAAACCGTGGAAGTTTGCTTTGACTTGGTTTAAGGGTTCTCATAAGTCTTTATTGTTCTCACGTTGTTTTTTATTTATAAGATATTTAAGTAGCCCTTAGTTTCAGTTGGGTGATTGTTTACTTCTGTCTCGCTGAATCTCATATGAACCGCATATCTCTATTTTACTATTTGGTTTATTTTTTATGCATAACCTAATCCTCATTTAATCTCAGTATTGAATCTAAAATTCGTAGGTCGTTGTTTTTAAAAATAACCGCTAAAACTTGTATTTTGGTGCCTAAAAACCCTTGAAATAAGTGTATATTCATTTTGCGTCTGGGGTATAATATTATAATAGTTTTTTTTGCATTTCATTAATTAAGAGCCTGTGTATTATTTAGTCGAATATCTTATTGTAGTGAAATTGGTAAAATAGCAAAATGCCTCAAGAATTAACCCCAGAAGAGCTTTTAAATAAAGCAAAAATAGAATTGAAATTTCTTATTTCGCGTCGTGGACATATCAAGGCGTCAATTACGCGATTCCAAATTTTTTTGACTTCGTTTACACCTCAAGCCTTGTGTCTTCCAGAAAATGTTGCTCAAATCGAAACTCGTTTAAATGCTTTTGAATCAACATTGAATGAATTTGATCGTACTCAAACCGCGATTGAAGACATTTTCTTGGTACATAAACTACCTGAAGCCGACAATCAAGAGGAAGATCGCGCTGATTTTGAAGAAAAATATTTTCATGTTATCTCAATGGCCCGATTGGCATTGCAAGCCTCTAAACCACGTATAAAATTAAATGCTCAATCCTCTGATATTCAAAACGTTACCACTGAACAGAGTGTTGCAAATATTTTTGCTACAAAACTCCCTCCTATTTCAATTCCCGAATTTTCAGGTACTTATGACACATGGACACAGTTTTATGATACGTTTAAATCTCTAATTGATAAAAATCAATCATTGTCTAATCTTCAAAAATTTTACTACCTTCAATCTGCTCTTAAGGGAGATGCCGCTCAAATAATTAGTTCTTTACCCGCCACCGATGATAATTATCTTATTGCTTGGAATCTTTTAATTGAACGATATCAAAATAAAAAGGCCATAATTCATTCGCAGATTAAAGCAATATTTAATTTGCCAATAATAAAAGAAGAAACTCACCAACATTTACGTAAATTTTTAGACAATTTTCAAAAGCATTTTCGTTCACTGGAGAATTTAGGAGAAAAGGTTTCTAATTGGGATACTTTACTAATTTATTTACTTTCATCTAAGTTTAATCAATTAACACATAAAGAATGGGAAATATTATCCAAAAATTATCAAAGTCCCTCCATACAAAATTTTGTGAATTTTTTAACAGAGCGTTGTCATTTGCTTGAATCAATTGATTTCAAAACCTATAGTAGCAGGTCCGATTATGTTAATAGACACTCGTTTGCACAAAAAACATATTCTCATGCTACATTTGTTAACAATGATAACAGCCCTTGTCCATTTTGCAAAGAAAAGCATTTTGTCTATATGTGCAAACATTTTATTGATTTACCCACACAATCTCGCTACAACGAAGCAAAACGGTTAAACCTATGTACAAATTGTTTGCGCCCTGGCCATATAAATTCAAAGTGCAGGTCTAAATATACTTGTAAAACTTGTCATCACAATCATCATTCTTTGTTGCATCGACAATCTAACACAAGTGATATTCAATTTAAAAATCCTATATCGTATAATCTACAGACTTTGACGAATAATGATTCTAAACCTATAGTTAACAATACTAATGCAACCTATGGTGCCATTCCTCGGCAAACCAACCTACATACTCAAACCAATGAATACGCTAATAACAGCCAGATCAGTACTCCGGTGCCCGCGCCAAGATCACATAGCATACCTCAATCGTCATCAAATCAACTTATTAACCAATCATTTAGAACATCTAATAATATTTCAAATGATGCAGCATCTAAGCCTAATTATACCTTATCGTGCACCAATCTAACCTCTAGTACTTATATTTTGTTATCTACAGCCTTAGTCAAGGTATACGACAAACACCAAAACCCTATCATGTGCAAGGCTTTATTGGACAGTGGATCACAGTCCAACTTCATATCTAAAGCTTTATTTGAAAAATTAAATCTCACCTTTGATAAAATAAATATTCCTGTCTGCGGAATTAATCAAGGAACAACTTATATCAATAAGCGTCTTAATCTTTCGATAACTTCTAACAATAATATACATGATTTCCAGTTGTCAGCTTTAGTAATTGACAAAATAACTGAAATATTGCCACATCAACCTTTAAGTACCTCTGAAATTGTCATACCTAACGATATTCATCTTGCTGATCCCACCTTTTTCGAGCCTTCAGAAATAGGTGCTAGTCTCTTTTATGATTTATTAAAATCTGAGCAGATAAACTTAGGAAGGAATAAACCTACCTTACAAGCCAGTAAATTAGGTTGGTTAATTTCTGGTCCCCTACCTTGTTCTAAACCTCTTCAAACAAATTGTTGCTTAAATACAAACAATCCTGATTTATATGACAGCCTCGAAAGGTTTTGGAAAATTGAAGAAACCCCTGATATGTCCACAAAATTTTCTACAGAAGAACTTGAATGTGAAATTCATTTCTCAAAAACATATACTCGAGATAGTTCAGGTAGATTTCAGGTCAGTTTACCCACTAAGTCCAGTATTGACAACCTTGGTGACTCCCGAGAAACTGCCGTAAAAAGATTTTTGTCTATTAAACGCAAATTCACAAAAAAACCAGATTTTAAAATTGCTTATTCTCCTTTTATGCAAGAATATATTAATTTAGGCCATATGACAAAAATTGACCCTAACAAACTTGTTGATTCTCCTATTTATTATATGCCGCATCATGCAGTGGAAAAACATGACAGTCTTACCACTAAATTGAGAGTCGTCTTTGACGCCTTCGCCAAATCTTCATCTGATATACCTATCTCTTAACCATTCTTTAAAGATTGGCCCAAACGTTCAAAGTGATTTGGTCTCCATCCTCATTCGATTTCGTCAGCATGATTACGTGTTGACAGGAGATATTGCAAAGATGTATCGTCAGGTGTTGATAGATCCCAACCAACGTAATCTGCAAAGAATTGTCTGGCGTGATAGCCCCGATTCTGAACTTTGTCATTTTAAATTAAATACCATAACGTATGGTGCATCTTTTTTGGCCACACGTTATACCATAACGTATGGTGCATCTTTTTTGGCCACACGTTGTCTCAAACAAATCTCGTTAGACAAACAGTTTGAATATCCTACAGAAAGCCATATTATAGCCAATGATATTTACGTGGACGACGTGATTTCGGGAAGCCATTCATTAGAAAGCCTTTTGAATATTCGAAATAACCTTATCAAGATATTTAAAGAGTATGGCTTTGACTTGCGAAAATTTGCCGCAAATGATCCATTTTTACTTACTAATTTAGATGGGGAAAATTCTATTGAGTTTTCCATTAACGATGCCCAAAGTTCTAAAATATTGGGCATATTATGGAAACCACAGTCTGATGAATTAGTTTATAACTCAAACATAAACCCTAATCCTAGTATAATTACTAAACGATCCATGTTGTCGGATATTTCCCAAATATTTGATCCTCTGGGATTGTTGGGTCCTATGATAATCCAAGCCAAATGTATCCTTCAAAAATTATGGCTATTGAAAATATCTTGGGATGAACCCGTACCAAAGGAAGTCTGCCAGAAATGGACAGATTTTAGTATGCAACTTTGTTCTGCAAGCACCATAAAAATTTCTCGACAAGTTAATCTTAAAAACTCCAACAAAATTCAAATCCATGGTTTTTCTGACGCTTCTGTATCTGCCTATGGTGCATGTATATACGTTTGCTCGAAAAACAACAGTGGCAAGACAGCTAGTAAAATTCTTTGCGCCAAATCTCGTGTTGCGCCTTTAAAGGCAGTTTCACTACCTCGGTTAGAACTTTGGGGCGCACTTTTACTGGCTAAACTCATGAAGAAAATTTTAGAAACGTTAGATATCAAGGTTACTGATTTATTTTATTGGACAGATTCCTCGATTGTACTCTCATGGTTATGCTTAGAGCCGCGTAATTTAAAAACATTTGTTTGCAATCGAGTAGCTGAGATACAGCAATTATCGGACACTGATAAATGGTATCATATTCCATCATCTCAGAACCCTGCGGATCTGATTTCCAGAGGAGTTAGTCCTCATGACTTAAAAAATAGTGAACTCTGGTGGCATGGTCCTAGTTTCCTGTCAAAACCTAGTCGTACCTAGCCTACTGGCAACCATATTAGTAGTTTTGCACGTAAAGTGAATAACGATAATCACACGGAAATTCCCGAATTTAATCCAAAGCAATTATGCTTAATTTCAAATATATCATCTCAGGTTTTAAATAAGATTATAGCCAAATGTTCAAGCTTCACAAAACTTATAAATGTTATATCATACTGTTACCGTATTACTAAAAATTGCAAAATACCCAAAGCTTTAAGAAAAACCGGTCGCATTCAACCAGCCGAATTTAATCAGACTCTGTGCGCTGTTGTCAAATTGATTTAAAGGGAACATTTTTTGGAAGATATTCAGCGAATCCAGAAGAATCAAATTGTTCGGTCTTCTAGTCGTTTAAGTACCTTAAATCCTTTCCTAGATGAAGACGGAATTTTACGAGTAGGAGGTAGACTAAGACATGCCAAACTTAAATTCAACTACAAACATCCCATGCTATTGCCTCATAACGCTGCATTCACTAAGCTAATAATCAATTATGAGCATATAAGGAATCTCCATCTTGGTGCTCATGCGACCCTGTCTTTTGTGCGCCAGAGATTTTGGCCTTTAAATGGGAAAACTTTGGTAAAAGGTATTATACGTAAGTGTATACCATGCTTTAAGGCCAATCCAAGGCCACTCCAGGCTCAGATGGGTGATTTACCTAATCAAAGAGTGACACCTTCATTTACCTTTTCTACCACAGGTGTAGATTACGCTGGTCCGTTTCTACTTAAGGATTCCAAATTTCGAAATAAAAAATACATTAAGGGTTACTTATGCTTTTTTGTTTGTTTTTGCACGAAAGCAGTGCATATAGAACTGGTTACAGAACTCACAACTCAATCGTTCATAGCTGCCTTTAAGCGGTTTACTGCTCGTTGTGGTTTTTGCCAAACCTTAGTTTCCGACAATGGAACAAATTTTATAGGCGCCAATAATGAGTTTAAGGCAATTTATGACGTATTGAATGATAGCAAGGTTCAAGGCTTTTTAGAAAATACTAAAATGCAATGGCTCTTTATTAGTGATGGGCTTATTCGAATGAAAAATAACCTGTTATTCGGTTATTAAAATAACCTGTATTATTCGGTTTTCATTCCACAAGTATTCGAATGAAAAATAACCTGAACCTGATACGTACGAATTCAAATACGAACACGAACGAACAAACCTCGCTGTCGCGTCGCGTCGATCCATCGAATGATCAAGGAGAAAGGAGCGGTTTTAATTTAGTTATGAGTTATGAAGCAAGTTTCAATGTTTTAGCTCGAATAAAAGATGAGTTTTAAAATTTCAAATGTAGCGGTAGGATGCGGAATTGTGGAATATGGAAGCCGAATTTGGGAGTTGTAAACTAGCGAATATTAAGTTAAGATTACATAATTTACTTTTATTGCGCACCTAACATAAAAAAAACAATTTTTCGGCGTCTGAACGCCTAAAAAGTGCAAATACAGCAATTTGCAGACATCTTCACAGAATCAAAATAAAAGTCGGTCGCTTTTGATCCGGCCGGCCGATATTTTTTGTTGCGATTAGCCAGCAGCCCCACATATTTCTTATTTCTTTCATACAATTCTTCGTAATGAATACGGCCTGCTTTCCAATACATAACACCAATTAGCACCTAATGTTTGTTTAGTTTTTAGGTTATATATTGGAATTTAGAATGTAGGAGCATACATAAGTCGTACAATAACTATAACAATATAATATGTACTATTAACTATTGATATTATTAGAGTACTATAAATACATCGCCAGAGAGAAATACTTTTTTGCAAAGTAGATTTTTAATAATTATGTTCATTACATGTAATCAATACATCCAAGAATCATATTTTCGAGTTTCAGTATTTTTGATTGAAAAACGTAAAATGCTGTTTATTTTTATTATATTTTGTTCAATAATATTACGTAATCAAATAATTACTCATATTCTATTGTTATTTACTTATTTATTATTAAGCCATGCTTAATAAGACAATTACAGCAGTTACGAGTTACGAATAAGATGCCGATTACGCTGAACCTCCTTCCTAACCGGCTGCGATAGCTAACCTGAATTTATTCGAATGATTATTCAAATAATCATTCGGTTATTAATATTAGTTGAATACAAATAATTCGGTTATCAAAATAATTCGGTTATGCCCATCACTACTCTTTATTCCCTCACGGTGACCCCATTTTGGAGGCATATGGGAGGCAGCGGTCAAATCATGTAAACAACACCTGAAACGCGTTATTAATAACACTCCTTTGACTTATGAGGAGTTTTATACCCTTGTTACACAAATCGAAGCGGTTTTAAATTCTCGGCCATTGGTGCAATTATCAGATGACCCCAATGATTTTGATGCTCTAACGCCGGGGCATTTCCTTATTGGCCGTCCCCTGAATGCCGTTCCAGAAGCCGATGTAGCCCAGATTCCTGTCAATCGTCTTGGTCGTTACGCTCATCGTGGTCTTCGGATTATTTGCATACATTGCACCAAGGATTTAAATGGAAGTCGCAGGTTAATTCCGGTGAACTTCTTGGTATCCTAGTGCTGCTGAAAGAAGATGGTTTACCTTCTCAATCCTGGAGAATGGGAAGAATCACTGCCGTACATCCTGGACTGGACAACGTAGTGCGGGTAGTGAGTGTAAAAACTAAAGGAGGCTTAATCAAACGAAGTATCGCGAAAGTGTGCCCGCTTCCGATAGGCTCCGAAGTAGATTCCTAAACCCGTGATTAAGTGACCTTTGCTTCCTCCCGTGCTTTTAGTGACTATTAGTTATTGAAATTCCTTCGACAGACTCAGTCATTTCAAGGGCGTCGGTTATATTCGGTGAAAAGCAAACTGTATAAACATAATCATAATCCTTTCTCTGAAAAGAAATGCCGCCATAAAGTCTATTTTAAGTTAATTTAGCAGGCTACAGTTCTGAGTATCCAGGACGCTGCAATTGTTTCCTGGGTAACGGCGGAACGAACAATAATTATTATTTTTTACATCTTTCGGTCGCTTTTTTAGAATTGTCGGGCGATTTATACTCATGTATTTAAGTTAATATTTTGCACAGTCCTTTGAGAGAAGTTATTTGTATAATCTAATAGTTAATGATAAATATACCGCTGACGTATGCGACATATGCTGCTGTGATTTAATTTTTTGCACTATAACCTCAAGAAAGTCACAATATCGGCAAGTAAATAGTAAATACATTCCTCTGTGCCGATTGTAAAAAAGTGGGCCTACCTCAGCCCTTCAGCACCATTGCAACGGTGTGGCATTTATACTAGCGACGCATATAGCAAAATCGGTTTTCACCCATATCTGATACAGTAATTATTTTACAACTCAGCTCAAAGCCGTTCAATACCAACATAATCCAAGTATACTCCCCAACATCCACCAGTAGTGAAGAAGATCTGAAAAAGTTTTACAAACACCTCGATGATGCCCTTACTCTCAGTAAAAGTTCAGACCACACAATAGCTATGGGCGGTTTTAATGCCAAAGTAGGCAAAGGTCGCTGCCACAACAATGTAGGAGACTATGGCCTAGGCAACAGGAACGACCGAGGCGATAGATTAGTTCAATTCTGCCATGAATACGATTTCGGGATAACAAACACATACTTCAAACTGCCCTTGAGAAGACTGTATACCTGGAAGTCAAATGTTGAAACAGAAGACAAGATAATCAGAAACCAGGTCGACTACATTTTAATAACACATCGTTTCAAGAGTGGTATAAAATCGGTCAAAACATATCCAGGTGCAGACATCGGATCTGATCATAACCCTGTGGTTGCTGTAATCCATGTACGATTGAAAAAAGTCAATAAGAAACTTTTCATTAACAAAATCGACAGAGCACAGTTAAAGAACAAGACCATAAGGGAAGAGGTGCGTAAGGAATTGCATGAATGTCTTAATAACCAGGAATTGATTGGAAATGATGTGGAAAAAGACTGGAGTACAATTAAAACATCGATAAGTAAAATTAGCCACGAAATGTTGAAGGGTAAACCACAAACAAGAAAGAAATCTTGGAACCGCAAAAAACAATAAAAACGTGTATAAAGAGCTACAAAAAACGGTGAGGCAGAAAATCCGGCAAGCAAAGGCGCAAGGATTGGCCGAGCAGTGTGCGGAAATCGAGGAACTGGAGGCAAAATACGATACGTTCAACATGTATAAGAGAATCAAGGAAGCTGCTGGAATTAATAACAAGAGGAAAGCTGGGCAACTACACAACGACCAAGGGAAAGCCATATCTGATCTGCAGGGAATTCTAGTTGAGTGGGTAAAGTACATCACCGATCTGTTCAATAATATCCGTGCAGATGGACCGCCAGTAGTAACAACTCTAGAAGGACCCCTAATAACATGCGATGAAGTAGAACGGGCCATAAAACTTGCAAAAACTGGTAAGGCAATAGGACCTTACGAAATCTACAAACTCATAGAGGACAGAAAAGATATGCAGGTTTTAACGGAACTATTTATTTAATGCCATATATGCCAGTGGACAAATTCCCAGCGATTGGGCAAAGTCAGTCTTTATCACATTACCAAAGAAAGCAACTGCAAAAACATGCGGTGATTACAGGACCATCAGCTTGATGAGTCACCTACTTGAAATCTTTTTAAAGCTAATTCAAGGCCGCATATACCACAAATGTGAAGAGTACCTTAGTGAGTCGCAGTTCGGGTTTCGCAACGGGTTCGGTACAAGGGAGGCTTTATTCGGGTTGCGAACGTGCTTGCTCAGAGATGTCGAGATATGTCGGTTGACTTGTATGCTTGCTTCATAGATTTTCGGAAGGCATTTGATCGAGTCAAGCATGATGTGCTTATAGAAGTCTGAAAAGATATTGGATTGGATGGGAAGGATGTTCGCATAATCGTAAATTTATACTGGAATCAAACCGCAGTACTAAGAGTAGATAACACCAGCTCAGGATCAGTCAACATTAAGAGAGGTGTTTGGCAAGGATCTATTTTATCGCAACTACTATTTAATGTCTACTCTGAAAGAATATTCAGGGAGGCAATCTCTGAAAGAATGGAGGGCATTGTAGTAAATGGCGAAGTCTTAAACAAATTGCGATATGCGGATGACACGGTACTTCTGGCCTCCAATGAAGACGATTGCTCGATAGGGTCACTGCTAAATGTGCAGTAGCAGGTCTCGATCTTAATATCAAGAAAACCAAAGTTCTGGTAATAAGCAAACACCATGATACAACAGCTACTGTAACAGTCAGAGGTGTGAGACTGAAGCAGGCTAGACAGGTCAGGTACTTACCTCGGATGTCTAATAAATAACGATGGAGACAATCACACGGAAATCCGGTCAAGAATAGAGTACGCTCGCGCAGCGTTCAACAAAATGAAGAAAGTTCTTTGCAGTAGAGATCTTAGACTGCCTTTGAGGATCTGTTTGTTGCGCTGTTATGTGTTTTCAATTATGCTTTAATGTATTACGGAGTGGAGGCCTGTACTATAAATAACAATGAAATGAGGCGACTGGAGGCGTTTGAGATGTGGTGTTATAGGAGAATCCTGAAAGTTTCATGGATATATAAAGTCCGAAACTTAGATATACTTAAACATCTAAGAAAAACACTGAAATCCTATGCGGAGAAAATTAGAATACTTCGGTCATGCAATGAGGGGCGCGAAATACCGACTTCTGCAGAACATCATGCAGGTTAAAATTGCTGGCAAACGTGGTCCAGGTAGATGCAAAATATCATGGCTAAAGAATTTACGCGATTGATATGGCGTAAACTCAAGCACACGCTTCAAGATGGCGGTGAACAAAATTCAAGTAACTGTGTTGGTGACCAACGTTCTGGAAGGATATGGTACATGAAGAAGAAGACATGAAACATATCATATCTACGAGCATTATATAATACAAAATAATATTAATTGAATGTAATGTAAAACAGTCAGATTGGAAAGATGTAGTAAGGATTATAAAGGGGGAGATTTTTAAAGAATGGAGTGAATTATGGAAGATAAAGACTCGAGAAAAGGGAGGCTTTTTGAGACAATTTGTGGAGACTTTTCCAAGGAGGACATGGTATAATGGTTTCAACCTAAGTAAGAAAATTATTACAATGATGTGTAGAATGCGTACAGGACATTGTCTTGTTCCTCAACATATACAACAAGATACAGACTTGTGTGAATGTGGAGAGATTGGAACAGTGTTACATGTGTTGCTCAATTGCACTATGAAGAAGATTTACCAAAATCGATCGTACTACCAATTTTTGAACTTTAAATATTCCAATCAATTATCAGTTATAAATATTGTAGACTTGCTAGCTTTTCCTACTGTGCACAGTGTTAAACTTATAAATGCATTTTTAAGTGCATGCAATTTGGATCTATAGACTAAAATCAATGCTTGGCATGTTTATTGGAATGGTGCTTTGTGCTTTTGCAAGTGCTTATTGCTGGGACGCTTGCTATTTGAAATAGTTGAAAGAGGAGTGTGATGGTGCAAACCAGGCACGTTAATAGCAGCTCTCCTTTTTTTTGTTTTAGCATATAATACTTGAAATTGGGTAGATAGATAATTTAGTCATCTAAGCCCAACTGAACGGAAGAAGAAGGAAGAAGAAGGAGTAAAATGCCTTTAGTTAGTAAAAAAACCTTAACCTTCCTCTTAAATGGAACGCCCCTTGGTGTTTAAAAATAAAATGGCAGCATTTGAGGTGTATTATTATTATTATTATTATTATTATTATTATTATTATTATTATTATTATTATTATTATTATTATAGTCTAATTAAAATGCATAATTTTTTATCTTTTAAGTAATTTTGAAACCAGCAATAAATATTTCCTCTGACTCGCAGTTATATTACTTTGGAATAAATTTTCAAATGCTTTACATAATTCTAAGCATTGACTGTCTGTTGCCACAAAAACAAATTCAAAAACATCGAACATCGTTTTAAGTCCGAATATATTATACCTACCTTGTCCTCGCCATATTTCCGATGCTATAAAATGCTTTTATCGTATATTTTATATGCGAAATATCTACTTTATGTCGTTTTGTTTCAGGGTAATATATGGCAGCAACTTCTGTCGTTCCATTTCGTTTTAGAAATCATGAACACGGTGCCATTTACGTTTACAGTAAGTATGTCACCTGCTTTTCTAAATAACCTTCGGTCGAATAGAAATGGTATTAAATTTAGTGATAAGGTTTTATAATTTATTATAAATGTGATTTCAACCCTGTATTAAGTAGAAGCTGACCTATTTTATTTGTATTTACGAGGTACAGGGTCAACTCGACGAGGTTTCGATGTAGCTGTTTCACAGAGGTTCAAAAATATTGTATGGGTATTTTTGCCTCTTCAAATATGAAATATTTCAACACTAATGTATAATTTTAAAATGCGTATATTCTCCTTCTTTTAGTCTTTAGTCTAGAAACGTACTTACATATTTTTCGATTTTTATTTCAGATTTTCTATTCCCCGTTAAGGACTATGTTTATTCCAGTATTTTTAAACTGCTGGTTGGCCAAACGATCTTTAGAGAACATGTTCGTAAGTGTCATGAACTTTTGAACTTTTACATCTATATGTAGGCTTCCTAGGACCACTTATGAAAATGGGAAAAAAGCATATTTAACGAGGCTAAAAAGCGCCTTATATCACACACGTGTTGAAAAGTACTTTACAAAAAAGTGGATTTTAACCGCATGTGATTTCCTTTTTTTTTAAACTAAAGAGTACCTTTTGTGCCATTTTCGTAGATGGTCTTATCAAAAACAGTGTGCATTACTCATTACTCGTCTGAAAGTACGTTTTCAACCTCCTCGTTTGGAAACTACTGCTTTCAACACTTGTTATGTAATATAGTACTAATTTTCGAAATGTTTTTCAAGATAGCTCTTTATGAACCGCATCAAAATTTAGAATTTTACTATTTAAAAGAGTACGGCAGTATTATGTACTTCTGGTACTTACACACTATTTATTATTTTGTTTTAGAACGACCTGCACAGGGCAATGCAGAAGTCCCAATCGGCGCTATCTCAACAATTGACGATCCTCTCTGCAACTCTGGTTTGTCTGGTATTTACGAGGTAAGCGACAATTTTTACATTATTCGATATCAGTCCACAAGTAGTCCATCTCCAAGATGGCGGACGGCGAGAAATTGCGAGATTCGGAATCCGCGAAAAAAGCGAAAATCTGCGGCATTTGTTCGAAAAAAAGTGAAATGTTCAATAAAATGTGTTTAAGTGTAACAAATGTTTTCTCAGACAGTGCATAATAAAAGTCCCAGGATTTCAAATTATAGAGATAATGAAGTAAATTGCACGAATTGCAACGCATCGGCAGCATCACATGATCTGTCAAACGACGACGGCGACGCCGACGTAGTAAACAATATCATGAAAAACAATGGGGTGCTAAACAACTTAGTAGTACAAATGCATGAAGTAATAGATCTTTTGCACGAAAAAGTACTTTTTCTGGACGAAAAAATCACAAATTTTCAATTAAAAGTCTGATTCGAGAATTCCGAAACTTGCGTAAGCGATATTAGGGAAAAAAGAAGTGAAGAGGGGGCGATAGAAGATGCCAAATCGACTTTTTATGAATGGCAGGCTGTGACGTCTAAGAGGATCAGAATCAAAATGAGTATAAGACCTAATCCTATCCGTGGGTCAAATTCTGGAGAATCTGTACTAAAAGCTGCAGCTATCCACGAAATAAAATGGGTTTTTGTATCAAACCTGCAGTCAGAAACCAAAGAAGAAGACATTCTACTATTCTTACGCAATAAGAATGCTGATGAGGGAGTAAAGTGTTATAAGATGAAAACTAATGAAGGACAACATAAAAAGCCCATTTAAATTGGGAGTTCCTAGCAGTAGAGAAGCTTTTGACTTTTGGCCCAAGGGAACTATAGTAAACCATTTTTTGAACCTGCAGAGCTTCAATGCAGGACAAACCAAACACCAGTCAACCCGAGAGAAACAGAATCGGATCTAGAAAGGTTAGGTAATTCTTCAGGTTTAGGGCTTAGTTTTAAGGTTTTATTTGTAAATGTTTTATCTATAAAAATAAAATTAATGAATTGGAGGCATCCATGGCGGGGATTGAGCCGGATGTTCTCTGTCTAGCCGAACATTAGCTCTCCATTCATGAATTTAAATCGTTGAGAATTTCAAATCTATTCCCAGCATTAGCCTTTTAACTAGCAAAAAGATAATTTTTAAAGAGATTGGTAAAGTTTTAAATTCGTCTATACAAAATATTGTGGAATTAAGCTGTGTGTATCTCAGTAAGTACTGTTACGGCTAGCAACCATCTGAATGTTTTTATGCTACCCTATAGAACTAGCCGCCTTGCCGCGTCTATGTATGAGTCATCGCCGCGCCGGCGCTGGCCGCGAAGATTCAGGAACGCTGGAATTATCTCGATGCCCTGGTCGAGAATCATATAGAGTGACCTCGCTTCTTCCTGAGTATTCGTGATAGACTTTAGATTGTATATAAATAGCATATAGCGCCGAGTTTTAGTTAGTTAATCATTGAGTGTTGAATTGTAAAGAGCTATTAGTTGTAACGTTATAAGAGTAGTTTAGTGAGTTCAGTTGTATACAGTGATAAAGAATAAAGAGATTATTAGTTTGAAATAGTAAAAGTTGTAATTTCGTTCAGAACCCACGGGGGCAAACGTAACATTTGGTGTCAGAAGTCGGATTGTGAAGAGACGGGATTTGGCAAGTATCCTTCGAGGAGAAAAGAGGGTACAAATACATCAACGAGGCCGTTTTGACTGGTGGATTCTGAGAACATTTTATAACATTCTATGGTCAATACAAGGCAACAAACGGCAGAAATGGACCAAATAAATAAAATGTTGGCCGATTTCATGGAAAATCTAAATGCTGAGAGGCAAGCGGATCCGAAAGAAAATTAACGTAAAAGGCAAGCAGAACAGGACCGGCTTCAGAAAATTGTACAAGACCAAGAAGATATAACGCAAACAGAACAGAACGACCGGCTTCAGAAAATTTGGCAAGACCTAGAAGATAGAAGGCAAGCAGAACAGGAAAGGCTTCAGAAAATTTTTCAAGACCAGGAAGAGAAAAGGCAAGCAGAGCAGGACCAGCTTCAGAAATGGAGGCTGGAAGTAATATTGTAAGCGAGCAAGAAAAATGACAGAAAATATTGGACGGACAAAATGAGAAATTTGAAAAAGAAGTATACACTATACAAAAAGAAGTTGGACCTGTACAAAAAGAAGTGTGAAATGTACAAAAAGAAGTTGGAAATGTACAAAAAGAAGTTGGAAATGTACAAAAAGAAGTAGGAGACGTACAGAAAGAAATGAAAAATCTACAAGCAGAAGTTACCATACTAAATCATCAAGGACCCACCGAGAGGATATTCGCCACAGGACGAAATATCAAACCTCCAACGTTTGACGGTCAAACATCGTGGACAATGTACAGAAGACAATTTGAAGCCGCTGCTGTTGCCAACAGTTGGAATAACGAAGAAATGGCTACATCACTAGTGGTAGCGCTTCGTGGATCTGCCCTGGAACTACTACAGATCATTCCCATCAGCCAACACGAGAAATATACTTGTAGCTGCCCTGAAGAGACGATTTGGAGACCAACACAGAAGACAACTGTATCAGGCCACAAGTAAAGTCCCGACATCAGAAGCCTGGCGAAAACCTGCAAGAGTTTGAGGCAGACGTCAGACGTTTCATTCAATTGGCCTACCCGGGAGCAACGGAAGAATTTCAAGAGGAACTTGCTGCCCAATATTTCGTGGATGGTATCAGAGATCCAGAAACTCAGAAAATGCTACGTCTAGCCAAATTTGATAACAGCAGCGAAGCTTTGGGTAGAGCCCTAGAAATCGAGGCGACCTGTGAAATTTCCAAGCCAAAAATCAGGGCCATATCCATCCAGGAAGAAAAGCCGACAAACAGCTGTGAATTAATTGAGATGGGCGAAATTTTGAAGAAATTAACGGACGTTCTTCAGGCCACGGGGAGATTGCGGGAGCCAATAGAAGGGCACGTAACCAAAATACATCAAATCAGTGCTATAGATGTGGCAGGACTGGGCATTTCAAAAGAGACTGTCGAGTACAACTACGGTCTAGATCTCCATTCAGAGACGCTAGGGCCTCCAAGTCAAATCAAGGAAACCTCAATTAGTCAACATTGCGGGGCGGTTGTTGGTTAAAGAAGATAATGCCCCCAAGATCGTCTCCATAAAAAGCCTAGGAAAAGCCGCCGACACTGTTGTCACTGGTGCGGCGGTATCTTTGATAAGGTCCAACAGAGCAAATAGAGTAGAAGTTCTACCCATATCAAAGAATGTAGTTTTACGTACAGTTACCGGTGAGACAGCGGATGTACATGAGGAAATGGATGTTGATCTTCAACTTGGAAGAATTAAATTACACCACACAGTGTTAGTAACCGACATAGAATACGAATTTATTTTGGGGATGGATCTCATTGGCCAACATGGATTCTCTTTTGACAACAAGCTTAATCTTCTGAAGTTTGGCACCGAAGAGTTCATCCTTACCAAAACAGACGATGGCACACCGACTAAAGTAGTGGCGGCATGTATTGTCAGAATAAGCGGAAATAACGAGCACATAATTTTTGGGCAATTGGAGAAGGATTTTGGAGGCTGCATTGGACTTATCCAACACCACGATTTGCCTTGCAAACGCCTCGCAGGCAAAGCACTAGTCAATACCGATAGCAAAATACCGATAAGGATGGCAAATATTTGATCCAATTCCATCAAAATCAATAAAGGAGAAGTGATAGCCACTTGCGAACCGGTGCAGTGGGTAACCAGTTGCGAAACGCAGTCAGAAGAAACACCCTCAACATCACCTCAGGAAGTCCTAGAACAATTCCAGAAGTAGTGACATCATCTGTCTTCCGAAGAACTGAAGAGAGCTACACAATTTATCAAAAAGCAGAGCACAGCCTTCGAAAGGAAAAATGGGAATACTGGCAGAACGAACATCATAAAACACCCCATACGGCAGCATGCTCGGAGGCTACCAATGACGAAGCAGCAAGAGGTTACCACATTAGTCAACAAAATGCTTGACGATGGAATTGTTGGAAGAATCATCAAGTCCATGGTCGTCTCCTGTTGTCTTAGTCACCAAGAAGGATGGGACTACCAGATTATGTGTGGACTTCCCAGAATTGATGACACGTTGACGACACTAGGTTCTCATTGGTTCTCAACACTCGATTTAAAGAGCGGCTACTGGCAAGTAGGCATCGACGAACACGATAAAGAAAAGACTGCCTTTTCTACCGGAAGTGGTTTATATCAGTTTAAAGTTATGCGCTTCGGACTACGCAATGCCCCCGCTACTTTTGAGCGTCTTATGGAAGTTGTTCTACGAGGCCTCACTTGGAAGACATGCCTGGTCCTTCTTGATGGTATAATGGTAATGGAAAAAACTTTCGAAGAGCACCTACAAAACCTGCATGAAGTTTTTACTAGAATCAAGAATGCTCAGCTGTTACTGAATCAGTGAATCCAGAGGAATGTTTTCTTTTCCAACAAAAAGTTGAATTTCTCGGACATGTCGTGCCATCAGAGGGAATCCAAACCGACCAATCAAGGACTGGCCTCGTCCTCGCGATAAACATGAACGGCGGAGCTTCCTTGGACTATGTACTTATTATAGAAGATTTGTGGAAGGATCTACAAATATAGCTGCACCTCTACATAAGCTCACTGAAGAACGAGCAAATTATAACTGGGATCATAACTGTGATTCTGCGTTAATTAGGAGATTAAAAACGTCTCTATGTTCTAGGCCAATCTTGGGATATCCGGGGCAAAAGGGTAAATTTGTATTGGACACAGACGCAAGCAACACCGGCATCGGAGCAGTTTTATCGCAAGTACAAGCAGGAGAAGAACGAGTTATCGAATACTACAGTCGAACACTTTTGAAACCTGAACGTAACTACTGTATAATCCGAAAAGAGCTTTTGGCAATAGTACGGTCTGGTGAGTATTTCCACTAATATCTATATGGACAAGAATTTCTGAACTGATCATGGCTTTTCGAAACGAAACAGCCTGAAGGACAGGTAGCCAGATGGCTTGAAAAGTTACAATATAACTTTAAGGTTAAGCACAGGGCAGGGAGATTGCATAATAATGCAGATGCTTTATCCAGAACTTAAAAAGGATCAGCTTGAGGATAGTGAAATAGCACTATTGCTAAAAGCTAAAGAAGAACATCAACCCAGACCAAGCTGGGGAGAGATTTCAACTAAAGGATTTGCTTTTAAAACTCTGTGGGCGCAGTAGGACTCCCTGGTGGTGAAAAATGAACTTCTTAAACGAGCCTGGGAAAGCGCCGATGGAAAAGTAGTGAATACAGAGTTAGTGGTACCAAGGGGGAAGATATCGGAAGTTCTGGAAGATGTTCATAATAGAAAGTCTGGTGCTCATCTCGGAGTGAAGAAAACGATTGACAAAATCCGCGACATATTTTACTGGGTCAACTACTGCCAGGTTGTGGTGTCGGCAGTGCTCAACCTGTGCCGCAAGTCCAGAACCCAAAAACAAGATCTAGGGGCAAAATGAAACAGTGTAGTGTGGGTCTACCGTTTGAACGTATTGCCATTGACGTAGCTGGCCCTTTTCCAGAAACAAATAATGGTAACAAGTACATTTTAGTGGCAATTGACTATTTCAGTAAATGGCCTGTAGTCTTTGCAATCCTCAATCAAGAAGCTGTTACCATAGCAGAGGTCCTTGTGAATAACCTATTCAGCAGATTTGGTGTTTCGTTAGATCTGCACTCAGATCAAGGACGCAACGAATCCAAGGTTTTCCAGAAAGTCTGTGATTCACTCAACATCCATAAAACACGGACTACCGCCTTACATCCACAATCAGACGACATGGTTGAGAGGTTTAACAAGACCATTGAAGAACATTTGTCAAAGGTCGTAGATGAACATCAGAAGGACTGGGACCAACACATATCACTATTTCTGATGGCATATAGATCAGCAGTCCATGACACGACTGGACTAACACCAGCCATGGTTTTATTTGGAAGAGAACTCCGTTTACCCTGTGAGCTATTATTCGGAACGCCAGACAACCAGGATATGGAAATCCAAGACTACGCGGACTCTCTTAAGGAAAAGTTGCTATACATCCATGAATTAGTCAGATAAAACACGGAGAAAGCCTGTGACCGAATGAAGACACGATATGATCTCAAAGCTAATTCTATGGGATTTCAGATCAACGATAAAGTCTGGTTATATAATCCGCAGAGGAAGAAAGGAAGATCTTCCAAGCTAACGCCAGTATGGGAAGGGCCCTATACAGTCATCAAAAGAATTAATGACCCAGAAGCAAACTGAAAGTTGTCCACCTCGACAGGCTAAAAGCATATCACGGACATGAAGCAGCTGATCGGGACGATCAGGTTTAAGAGGGAGACACTGTCACGGCTTGCAACTATCCGAGTGTTTTAGTGCTTCCTGAGTATTCGTGATAGATTTGAGATTGTATATAAGTAGCAGACCTAAAGCGTGTTGAGGTAGTTAATCATTGAGTGTTGAATTGTAAAGAGCTATTAGTTGTAAAGTTATAAGAGTAGCTTAGTGTGTTTAATTGTATACAGTGGTAAAGAATAAAAAGAGTATGAGTTTGAAATAGTAAAAGTTGTAATTTCGTTCGGAACCCACAGGAAAAACGTAACAATACGATTTGTTTAATACATAAAATCAGAAATTACATAAAATGTAGGACGTTCCATTAAAAAATGTTATGTGGTCTGATTTTTTAGAGCATCGGATCGTGTATAATTCCCAGTAACTTTAAATTATGCTCGTCATACACTCGCATATAACCATAAGTAATATCTTGTGGTCATACGATAATTAACTCTAATAGTCTACAAAACATTGCTCAAATTTCAGGCTCAAACTTTAGACAGGATGATAATTTATTGAATAGATGGAGTTTTTACTCAAATAAATAATCCATCGATCCTCTCTTTGTTCCAGCGTTTGTGGAATTCAACATTTTCAAAGAGCTGGCCATCGACACCTGAACCTGTTCCAAGCCACATATTACGTAGTCGTCACATTTTCGACTGTCGGTTACGGCGACTTTGTGCCAGATATATGGCCCTCTCAGCTATACATGGTGATAATGATTTGCGTAGCTCTTATTGTATTACCAACTCAGGTAAGGCATATCTGATTATTCCCAAGAATAGTGCCCTTATACGAACATGTAAATTCAACTAAATCGGGCCACTTGCAAAATGATCACTTAATTAAAGTTTCGCGTACGTAACTAACTAGGTCAAACGAAACGTGGATATAAATTATCGACGGGTAAGATAAACGACCGATTGTGGTCCAGACTATCGGAACTAGATTGTCTGGGCCCGTAACGTGTCAATATTTGTAGAAATCAAATATTACAACTGGCAACTAATAATCACGAAACACACTAATACAAGTTAACTCAGATAAAAAGATAGATTTTCCTAAGTATATAAATGGCTTCAGTTAAATTTATAGCTGATGAATTGTTTCAGTTTGAACAACTGGCCTTCACGTGGATGGAAAGACAAAAACTGGGAGGTTCGTATTCGTCGCATCGAGCACAGTCCGAGAAACACGTGGTAGTTTGCAGTACGAATCTCCATGCCGACACAATCATGGATTTTCTCAACGAATTCTACGCTCATCCTCTCTTGCAAGATTACTACGTAGTGCTGTTGTCGCCTATGGAACTGGATACCACAATGAGGATGATTTTACAGGTAATTCTTTGAGCGACTTACACTGTTGCTCCCTCTTTTTCGTTATTTGTTCAACCCAAGTATCCCAAACCAAGCAAATAAAAAAATATATAAGGATATGCTAGATCCTGGGATCGATAAGATATACTTAGGAAGAGAACTGTATCACCATCTTCCGTTCATATGGCTTTGAGCTTGGTCGTCGTAAGATCTTGAAAATATGAACGTAAATTTGACCATTGGATTTGGATTTAAATGTTGTTGAGTTTCATGTTCTGAGCTTGAAATAATTCAGAAATCAAACAATCGTATTTAAAGGTTCCTTAAGAATATCTGAAGATTGACTGCCTGCCATCAAACTTACACTTGACCGTGTTAAAAGAAGTTAAGAACATGCGACATGGTATTTAATATTGGTGGTAGGAGTTCTAATTTAAATGCAATATTCTAATATTCCTATTAAAATCAAGCAAAGAATATCGCATACTTGACTAGGAGACCATCGTGCCAGCCTATTTCATTGGCGACCAAATGTATTACTTATTATTGGGATTTGAACAGATGTCATTTTTAAATTTATTCTAAATATATTTCTAGAGAAGGCCTATAAAAACATGAAACATAAATTAACCCAATTAAATATTTAAATGAAATGTGTCGACACGTTTATTACTGCGAATGGTGTATGTTTTCTATTCAATTCAAGCTACTTTAGAGTCATAACAGAACTCCACCACATTTCTTAAATATGGTGTTTAACATCGATTACTTCTTTTTAACAAGGTCAAGCGGTGTTTGATCTTCAAATGATTTTAAAGGGAAATATAAAATAAGCATTGCAAAAATTCGTAGTCATAGGCGTTCATACATAAAGATTATATTTTCTAGTTTTATTTTCAAATGAGTAGTGTGTTAAAGAGAGTGAGTCCTCACGGAGCAGGTAATTTACCCCTCCGTGAGGTCTCACTCTCATGAATTACTAAGAAGTATCTCTCCTCATGAGATAAGTTTATGCCTCCCTGCATATAATATGTTGACCTTGCGTTATATCGACTTTCAACCTACCCTGACTTTTCCCCTTTCCTCTTAAATAAACTTAACAAAACCAGCAGTGCTGTATGTATCTCTTCATTTTACAGTTTAGTTTTCTATGGAGGAGCTCAAATTAAGAAATCGAGTACTCAAGAGAGTCAATTCAGGAATAGTTAGTTCAGGAACAATTAGTTAAAAAAAGTGAAGGGTACTTAAAAGAGGAATGCCCTATTTGTTTCAATCCTTTGGAAAAAGAAAATATTTGCACACCAAATTCTTGTAATCACAAATTTTGTTTAGAATGCTTAACCAAATGGTTAAAAAACAATGATGTTTGCCCATTGTGTAGAAGTCATTGTGAGTACATTAATATAAAATATTCTAATCAAAAAAGAGCAATTGTGAAAGAATCTACATCATTGATAGATATTTTTGAATATATTATATATGATTCGAATAATGATGGAGATTTTGATGATGAAGAAGTTTATATCATCCCCAGATCATGTCAATGTTTGAAATAAGAGACAATTTTGTGTTTATAAGGAACATTGATACTTAGGATCATTCAAGCGCTGTCAGTTCTATACGTTAACAGTTACGGATGAGTTTGTGAAAAAGTTATAAGATTACTTTAGCCAGTTAGCCTCATATAATTAAGATATCGGGAGCGAACTGTATCTCCCTCTTCCGAAAGCGCTCTGTTACGCTAATTTAGAGGTCCTTTTGGATTAAATTTTATGCATGGAATACAAAGGGTGTTTCAATTCAATTCAAAAAGTGCTTTATTAGTCTAAAATCATAAATTTTGTTGACAAAGCGTAGGTAAATAAAAGCAGGTAACATCAACAACCATGGCATGGCGGCGATCCAGAGACATAAGTATTCCGGCAATTCCAGGAACACAAACATCCCGTCACCCCAGAATACCCGGCAAGTCGCCGAACCGCACCAAAAGTTGACTAAACTTAACTTAACTGAACTTAAACCACGCTAAACACCCAGACCAATCAAATACAAACAAAGAGATAAGCAATGAAATACAACATGACGTGGTACAATCATTATAATAGATCACCAAGTTCAAACCTCGTCATAAAAGTTAAGCCAGTAAAAGCAAAGGTCAATAAAATAAAATGGTCAATAAAATAAAATGGTCAATAAAACAAAACAATCAATAAAACAAAAAAATAAAAAAACAAAAATTAAACCTAAAAAAATAAGTAACTCACAAATTTGTCAAGCCCAGACTCATTATAATAATCCGTGTCAGAATTTTCTATCCATTATACATTATACAAATGGCAATACATATCTACATGTCAAAGCGTGTCCTGGTAGAATTCAGTCAACGTGTAATATGCTCTACTCAAAAGTAATTTTTTTAGCAAGCAACGAAAGGTCTCAACGGAATGCACTGTCTTTAAATTGGTTGGTAAATGATCAAAAATTTTTCGACCCTCATAAATAAATGATTTTTTTACTAAAGTAGTTTTGGGAATTGGTAAAGGTAAAAGGTGAGCCTGACGCGTCTCAATTTGAGGAGCAGGTCCCTGGAGTGCATTGTGGTTTTTAAAGATAAGGGTTGTCGTCTCTAATATGAAAAGGGAAGTCAGAGTCAAAATCCGTTGAGTCACAAAATGTGGTCTACAAGAATCCCTATGAGTAATGTTAGCAATAAGGCGAACAGCTTTTTTTTGGAGAACAAAAAGCACATTAAGTAGGCCTTGATTTGCAACACCCCAGAATGGTATACCATACCTAAGGTGAGACTCAAACAAAGAGAAGTAAACTGTCCGTGCTAGTTGTGGACCTAATTCTTCCCTCACCACTCGCACAGCAAAACATCCTGATGACAGTCTTCATCCTACCATCAACACATGATCTTCAAAACGTAATTCCCGGTCGATTAGAATACCTAGAAACTTGGATACTATAGTTTCTGGCAATGGATCGCCATCCAAGAGTAGCCCAGTAACATCACATTTAAACCCAACTATATGGGTTTTACTGAGGTTTGAACAAAGACGGTTACAAGCAAACCAGTCCTTAATGATCTTGAGATCACTTACTATAGTTTGATGTAGCTCCCCACTTTCTCTATTTTTCCACAGGATCGATGTGTCGTCGGCAAAGAGACTGAATTCTCCAGAAACATTAAGTTCAACGATGTCATTAATATAAAGTAGAAATAAAATTGGCCCCAGAACGGAACCCTGAGGAACTCCACAATTGATGTCCAGAACAGAGGACTTTTTACCCGAGTGCGCAACAGATTGGCATCGACCCTCAAGGTAAGACTTAAACCAGGTGTGTGCAACTCCCCGAAACCCATACCTCTCAAGCTTCAACAGCAGAATTCTGTGATCCACACAGTCAAAGGCCTTGGACAGATCACAGAAAACCGCTGCCGAGACACCACCCTGATTCACACCAAAATAAACACCCTCAAGAAAACTGTAAATTGCATCCTGGGTGCTCCTAGATGTCTGAAATCCAAATTGCCTGACAGTTAATACCTTTAATGATTGAAGATAATTACAAATCCTTTTCTTCACGAGTTTTTCTATGACTTTGGATAGGGTAGGAAGTAAGGAAATTGGGCGATAATTGGAAGGATCATCAGTTTCACCACCCTTGAATAAGGGAACTACCAAAGAAGACTTTAAACAAGCAGGAAATGCACCCTCAACCCAAGAATTATTGACAGCAACGGACAGCGCTTCCAGGTAGCCGCAAAAGCACTTTCGGGGAGATTTTGTCTTCACCATTAGACTTTTTGTCCCTTATTTCAGATATAGTTGTCCTAATTTCATGCATGTTTGTATCATAAAAAGCAAATGTACCAGTGGTGTTATCAACATTCTTAAGAAAAGACAAAGGGTCTGAAGGGGATGCCAGGTTTTGGGTTAAATTATTCGCTACATTGCAATAAAATGTATTCAAGTGGTCTGGATCAATATTTGGACTGTTTTTGACTGAGTTCTTGCGAAAATCATTAACTTTGGACCAGCTTTCTTTTTGCCTATTCTTAGCCTCAAAAAGCCTCTTATTATAGTACACCTTTTTTGCAGATTTAATGAGCTTCCTATAGACACTACGATAAGCATTACAATAGTCAAGAAAACTTTGATCATTACTGAATTCTTTTATGTAGTTTAAGGAGCGTAAATTATTCCCTGATTTTCTTAAACCTTTAGTATATTTCGTACATGCACATAGCCTTCACTCTTCATTTATCATAACATAATAGTTTCACACATCTATCTAATTTTTATCCAGTTTATTTTATGGGTGGTGTATTATAGTGGTTATCATAGGAACGTCCTACTGAAATCAGGGCGAAGATAAAGTGCTCAAAAACTGAATGATTTTAATTTAGAATATTCAACAATTGATGTCAAAGGTTCATTTTTTGTTCGGTTTATTTTAAGAGTGATTTATAGTGTTTGTCATGGCAATGTCCTATTGAAAACGGGGTATATATAGCGCTTAAAAACGGAATCCTTTTAATTCAGAATATTCGACAGCTGATGTACAACTTTCAATTTTTGTTCACTTTATTTTAGGAGTGGATTATAGTAGTTACCATGGTAATGTCCTATTGAAAACATGGTTATAATAAAGTGATCAAAAACTGAATAATTTTAATTTAGAATATTCAAAAGCTGACGTCCGACTTTGAATTTTGTCTAGTTTATTTTAAGAGTGGTTTATAGCGGTTGTCATCGCAACGTCCTATTGAAAATATGGTAAATATAAAGTGCTCAAGAATTGAATTTAAAATATTCAACAGTTGATGTCCAAATTTCAGTTTTGTTTAGTTTATTTTAATAGTGGTGTTAGGTAGTTATCATAGTGACATCTCATTGAAAACATGGTAAATATAAAGTGCTCAAAACCTGAACACTTTTAATTTAGAATATTCAAGAGCTGATGTCCAAATTTAGTTTTTTGTCCAGTTTATTTGCAGAGTAGTTTATAGTTGTTGTCACAACAACGTCTTATTGAAAATATGATAAATATAAAGGGCTCAAAAACGGAATGCTTTTAATTCAGAATATTGAACAGCTGATGTCCAACTTTCAATTTTGTCTAGTTTATTTCAAGAATGGTTTATAGTGGTTGTCATCGCATCTTCTCATTGAAAACATGGTAAATATTCTAAGTTATTCTGAAACTGCCAGAACTAGGATTGCCATTGGAACCGAAATTTCCCTAAACATGGGAAAAAATGTACACAACAGGAAAATATTCAAGGATTGTATATTATAATTATTATATAATTATTATAATGCCATGCATAGCAGACCAGAATATGTTGACTTTTATTGTGAGTTTGCAGACTATTCAACAGGTGTGTCCGCATGTGCTCAATATTTTGAAAATTTCAATGTATTGCAGTTTGTAGTCGAACTCATACAATTACACACTTCAAGTCATTGATTGAATATTCCATTTTCCTCTTATAATGAGTATTAATATGTTTATGAATAGAATTTTGCATAAAATGTTCGTGAAGGCAAAAACATAAATAACATAACATGTGGTTCTCTCTATCAAGAAATGTTTCTACAATTGCATAACTTTGAGTTTTACAAAACACCCAGTCAACAAATCCAACCTCATTGAAGTTTTCCAGAAACACCACATTTCCATCTATATATTCATCTTCTTGATCCATTTCTAATCCGTATGTGTTGTATGGTTCTGCTTCAATTTGCATGACATAATTTACATCATGGTCTCCTATGAATTTGAATCTTCCAATGTCTATTGGACCCAATTCATCAAAATTTACAATTTCCAAAACTCTCTCGAAGTTTAATCTATGCAAAATATTTTCAATTATTGGTTCAATTTTAAGACTATCTTTAATTATGACCGAAGCGTAATTCAACAAGGTTACATTATAGGGTTAAACAACACTCAGGCTTATGTCTGTATCTTAATAGTAGAAAAGGAGAGGAAATATATTAAGATTCTACAGGGAGGCACAAACTTATTTCATGAGGAGGGAGACTCCTTAGTGATTTAAAGAGAATGAGTCCTCACGGAGGGGTGAGTCACCTCCTCCGTGAGGACTCACTCTCTTTAACAGACTACTCAAATAATTTTATGTCCAGAACATACAATGAAAACCTTCAATTATGATCAAGATTAAAGGCATTCGTCCAATTGGTGACCTGCAAATAGTCTCAAGGTTGTTCAGTGTCAAATTTGGGTTTATATTTTCTTCAAGATCATGAAGCTCCCAAAGTCAAGTGAGCGGGAGAGGGGGATGTGTAGGATGGATTTTCTAATACTATACTTACAGTGCGTTGTATTTTTTAACATTCGTTATTGTGACGATCTGGGATCAATGGTTATTATTATCATAGAAATATATATATTGTAACAAACCATTGCACTAAATCTATGTAAATATGTGACTGTAACTGTCATATGGTACCATTATTTTATTTTTTTACACGCTTCTATAAACAAGATTAGGCAACTAGATCTGGATTTCTTGCTCAAACTTAACTACTATAAGTAATTTTAAAATAAAACAATCCTTGAATATTTTCCTGTTGTGTAAGTTTTTTGCCATGTTTAGGGAAATTTCGGTTCCAATGGCAGTCCTAGATCTGGCAGTTTCCGATTAACTTAGAATATTTACCATGTTTTCATTGAGACGTTGCGATGACAACCACTATAAACCATTCTTCAAATAAACTAGACAAAATTGTAGTTCGACATCAGCTGTTCAATATTCTGAATTAAAAGCATTCCGTTTTTGAGCCCTTTATATTTATCATATTTTCAATAAGACGTTGTTGTGACAACATCTATAAACTACTCTGAAAATAAACTGGACAAAAAACTAAACTTGAACATCAGCTCTTGAATATTCTAAATTAAAAGTGTTACCATGTTTTCAATGGGAGGTCACTATGACAACTACTAAACACCACTATTAAAATAAACTAACCAAAACTGAAAGTTGAACATCAACTGTTGAATATTTTAAATTCAATTCCTGAGCACTTTATATTTACCATATTTTCAATAGGACGTTGCCATGACAACCGCTATAAATCACTCTTAAAATAAATTAGACAAATTTTAAGTCGGACGTCAGCTTTTGAATATTCTAAAATAAAAGTATTCAGTTTTTGATCACCATGCCATGGTAACTACTATAATCCACTCCTAAAATAAAGTGAACAAAAATTGAAACTTGTACATCGGCTGTCGAATATTCTGAACGAAAGCATTCCGTTTTTAAGCACTATATATACCCCGTTTTCAATAGGACATTGCCATGTCAAACACTATAATCCACTCTTAAAATAAAATGAACAAAAATTAAACCTTTGACATCAGCTGTTGAATATTCTAAATTAAAAGCATTCAGTTTTTGAGCACTTTATCTTCGGCCTGGTTTCAGTAGGACGTCCCTATGATAACCACTAAAATAAACTGGATAAAAATTAGATAGATGTGTGAAACTATATGTTATGATAAATGAAGAGTGAAGTCTGTGTGCATGTACGAAATATACTAAATGAAACACTCTTTGTATTCCCTGCATAAAATTTAATCCAAAAGGACCTCTAAATTAGCGTAACAGAGCGCTTTCGGCCGTAGCCATCATCAGTGTTACTTGTCAGTGGCACAAAAAGACATATCCAAGAAGAGGAACAAACATCAAACGAAGACATGTTTGTCGTTCCACTAAAACGTGGTTCCCCTCGGTCTGGTCTTTCAGTGTTAAATTATGTGAGCCTTTTCAAAAAAATGTAACTTGTTATTTATAGTTTAATGTGACCGTCGTCGTTTGATGTTGTTTGTTTCTCTTCTTGGATATGTTTTTTTGTTCCACTGACAAGTAACACTGATGATGGCTCCGGCCGAAAGCGCTCTGTTACGCTAATTTAGAGGTCCTTTTGGGATTAAAATTTTATGCATGGAATACAAAGAGTGTTTAATTTAGTATATGTTATGAGACTGTTTTGCTTGCTTTAGTAACTACGATTGGTTGGGTTTGTATTGTGTTAGGTTTAGGTTTGAGTTTAGCTTTATTTTAGTATTGCCCTTTTATTTGCATAGTATATAATTCTTTCTTACTATTAATTGGACTCATATGCCTGTTAGGTGTGTTTATAAAGAAATAAATATATCTGATGAAATCGAATAATTTAATAAATTGTTAAACATATTTTATATACTATAGATTACTTATATTTTTACAGGTTCCTATTTGGGCCCAAAGAGTTATTTATATTCAAGGATCATGCTTAAAAGATGGCGATTTAGTAAGGGCTCGTATGAACGAAGCGGAAGCTTGTTTTATTCTTGCTGCGAGAAATTATGCCGATAAGACAGCCGCTGTAAGTGTGCATTACTATATAATTATTTATAAATTATTATTGGATTTTCTAATATGTGTATAAATACCTTTACAGATCTTTTTTGTGCAACTATGTGGTTGCAAATTATAAATGCGCTCCTATGTACCTATGTTTTCGTATATTAATTTATTGACTGATATTCAAAAAAGAGAAGCAAGGCCCTAGACGTATAAGAGAAGAAGTTATTGGGTCGAAGATGCCAAGTTTGTTCAAGATTCAAAATAGAGAATAACACTTAAACGCAGATAGTTATGGTCAGATTACATTACTAATTTTAAATATGTCAACATTGGAAACAGTTTAAGAATGATCATGGCTCACAAATTTGACAACGTCGCTTGGAGTCCGATCGCTTCAAATTGAATCAATTGCCTTGTACTATTAGAGCGTGTATATGTGACGTTACGGCAAGAAATCCGGCATTATATCGTTGTTTCCCATGCATAAGCTTAGTATTTCCGTCCGTGTTGTATTATTCTGCGTAAATTAGGAGACAATATTGTTCGTATTTAATATTTGCCAATGCTTATCCATATCTGAGGCGCTTTGAATTGAAATTGGACAGCATTGAAGATAGTGAACAGTTCAATGAATCATTATTATAGGTACAGTTACGGCAAATGAAAACCGGACACCATATTTATATAATATAGTAAATCGCGCTTTTCTACCTTGTCACCTACTTGTTACCGTGATATTAGACTTACCTTTTGTTTTTGACATTATACTATTCCTTCAAAATGTCACATTTAAATAAAGAGGAAAAAGCTAAAATAATTATATTATTAGAAGAAGGTTGGTCGAGGCGAAGGGTAGCAGAAAGGTTTGGTATAGGAAAAAGTACAGTGCAAGATATAAAAACAAAATGGGACCAAAAGGAATTCCATAGAAAGGCAAATAGGAAGCGGAGCACGTAAGATTTCTTCAGAAGAAGAGGATGAGCGA
>MU182764.1:269375-282690 GCA_016904865.1 Pissodes strobi
ATATATATATATACAAGGCACAGTCAACACCCGCAAACACACATATGCGTCCCTACAATCATCCCTGTATCCCATTCCACTCACAATCCGCATAGCTCTCCTCTGCAGCCCAAATACCCTTAATACCCCAGCCGAATGCCCCCACGCAAGTATCGCATACGAAAGATGGGAGTGAAAAATGGCAAAATAAGATGTTCGTAATACACCAGCTGAGACACATTGGCTTAAGCTGCGAAGCACATACAGGCCCTTAGTGAGTTTTCCCAAAAGGACGTCAATTCCTCCATTGCAGCTTGAGGTCAAGGACTACTCCCAAGAAACGTACTTCCGCGGGATTCTCAAACCCTGAAAGGTCTCTCATGGTGAACACGACTCGGCTCGTCTTATCGGCATTCAGCAAACGCCTGTTTGAGCAGAACCATCTATTGGCTCTCTCCTGCGCCCCCATGGATCCAGCAAGTGATTCCTGTAATGTATCAGCCGAATATAAGACTGTTGTGTCATCGGCAAAAAGAGTATAACCTGCCACAGTTTCACTACAGGGAAGGTCATTTATGTATACCAAAAAGAGAATGGGACCCAGAATAGATCCCTGAGGCACCCCTATGTTGATCTCACTCTTTGCCGATGCCACACCAGCCAAATGGACCGTCTGGTTCCGGCATCGAAGGTAAGACTTGATGAGTCTTATGCTGTCAGTGCTAAAGTTGTAGCTGAGTTTTTTCGAAAGGATATCATGGTCGACGCAGTCGAAAGCCCTGCCCAGATCACAGAACAAGACCGAGCCGTACTCCCTACTGTGAAAGGCTTCTATTATATCTGAGACAAGATTTATAATTCCCAAAACTGTATTCTTATGTTTCCTAAAGCCAAATTGATACCGAGAAAAGAGAGAATTCGATTCAAAATAATGTACTATTCTAACAGCCATGCATTTTTCGACAATTTTAAAGATGATTGGTAGAAGGGATATTGGCCTATAACTTTCTGGTAATGAGGAATCTCCTTTTTTGAATATTGGTGTAATAGCCGCTTTGAGCACATCCGGAAATACATTTTGCTTTAAACATTGGTTGATCAATTTTGTTAAAGGTATTATTATAATTTCTTTTATTGATTTAATTACTTTTATATTTAAATCATATATGTCACGAATCTCCTTGTTCTTTAGGTTATTAATAATATCCGTTATTTCATTGAACGTTACCTCACCAAAGTAGAAAGAATTGGCAGGCATTGCAAAATCTTTGAGGTAATCAAGCGGGTCATGACCCGAATGGGGAATATTTCGTATAATTTCACCAGCTATGCTGGAGAAATAGACATTGAAATCATTGGGAGTAATATTAGTTTTGGGAGACTCCTTATTTTTGCCTCTTTGACTATTTAATATTTTCCACATGATTAAGTTGTCATTTGCACTTATTTTCGACTTTTTAATGGCCTCTTTGTAAAGTTCTTTATAGGCTTTGTACTCCTGTGCAATTCCAGCAAAACCATATTGGTCCCGCAACTCTCCCAGAAAACTGAGGTGCTCCCTCATCTCTCTAAGATTGTCACCAAACAAACTGATCCCACCCGAACCATCATTTCATCATCAGTGTACGACTTCTCCGGGAAAGCCTCAAGATAAGCATTCCCAATCAACCCCATGAAAAGCTTAAATCCCTCATTAGCATCGCTGTCATTTGCAATAAAATCCCAACTGATATTATTTATTAGGTTAAAAAAAACAAAGAGTCCCCTTTGTGTTATGGGTCTGCATATTTTTGGTAATTGGATAGAATTGAACCCAAGTGCTAAGGTTCTACACTCCACCAACTGACCCCTATGGTCCGACACATTCATTTCAACCACACTTGCAGAACAGAGATCCATATCTGAACTCAAGAAGACATTATCAAGACACGACTCTAATCGTGTTGGTTGGAAAATTGTCTGTTCAAGACCAAAGCTCACCATGGTGTCACAGAACTTAACTGTTTCATATTGAGCTGTGTTGAATTTGGGGCTGTATAGTAAAAAAAATAATTCTTCTAATGATTTTCATCCAACAAATTCTAACCAGTTATGGAACAAAATTCTGGACGTGTGGAATGAATTAACTCCGGAGTATGCAAATTCTTTAGTTAATTCAATGCCCACAAGAATTAACAATGCAATTGATAAAAATGGTGGGGCAACAAAATATTAATTGTCATTTTATATTTATTTATTATATTTTTTCATTTCGATCTTATGATATTAGGCTTGTTATTTCATTGCATTTCTGTTTATTTGTTCTCAAATTCAAAGTATTTTCATTTAAATTAAATAGTATATTATTTTATATGGAGGAAAAGTAATACTTTTCATGGCGCGCCCGTGCTTAACAGCCGAACGCAGTGAGGCTGGTAATAGAGAGCAAGCCATGAAAAGTAACTTTTCCTCCAAATAAAATATGCTGTTTTTTCTTCAAGTGTCGACAAATTAATGCAAAAAGTCTCTTTTTAATAGTAATAATAATTATTATTAAAGATCAGTGGGTTCGCAAGGCGGCTTAGACCGGTGCGGTGTCGGTGAATAGGCTCAGGTTGTTGCTATAGTAATGTAACATAAAGCTGTCAGTGGACACTGTCAACAATAATTATATTTTTAAAATTGTGTCTTCGATTGGGTTTTAATTCCGGATTGATAAGCAGTTATTGGGTAAGTTCGATTAAATAATAACCATTTTGTTCCTAAATTAGTGATTTTTAGAAATGCAGTCACTCATTGAGTGATAAATACAAATTTTAGTTTAATAACTCTTGAGTTGTTGACGCTTATTTTGATGTTTGTTTTTCTTCAAACGTCAGCAAATCCGTCATTACTCGACTGTGTAGGCGGCCGTGAAGTTTCGTTTTTCCTCCGCCGGAGCTTTACTTTTCACTTTTCCGCCGGCGGAGGTAAAAGTGTTGTCATAGCAACATAGATACAATACAAACAGACAACAAAATAAGCGTCAACAACTCAAGTTTTATTAAACTACAATTTGTATTTATCCCTCAATTTGTGACTGCATTTCTAAAAATCACTAATTTAGGAACAAATTGGTTATTATTTAATCGAATTTACTCAATAACTGCTTATCAATACGGAATTAAAACGCAATCGGAGACGCCATCTTAAAAAAATAATTATCGTTGACAGTGTCCACTGACAGCTTTATGTTACATTATATTCACCGACACCGGTCTAAGCAAGGCCACCTACAACCGTGGTCTAAGTCGCCTTGCGAACCCATTTATCTTTGATAATAATTAGATATTATTACTATTAAGAGATGTTTTTGCATTAATATGTCGACATTTGAGGAAAAAACAGCATATTTTATTTGGAGGAAAAGTTACCTTTCATGGCTTGCTCTCTATTACCAGCCTCACTCCGTTCGGCTGTTAAACACGAGCGCGCCATGAAAAGTATCACTTTTCCTCCATATAAAATAATATACTATTGTATTGTATATATGTTGCTATGATAACACTTTTACCTCCGCCGGCGGAAAAGTGAAAGTAAAGCTCCGGCGGAGGAAAAACAAAACTTCACTGCCGCCTACACAGTCGAGTAATGACGGATTTAGTGACGTTTGAAGAAAAAAATATATATATTATGTTATGTTAAATATAAAATACTCATTATTTTTATACCACACGAGAATACAAAATCAACATAAATTTAAACTACCAGATTCAAACAATGCTAAAAGTAAAGTAGGTAAATCTTAAAGGTAAAAGCCAGATATATGCAAATTCATGTGAATAACATTAAATGTAATTTTTGTGTCCGGTTTTCATTTGCCGTAACTGTACCTCACAAATTTGACAACGTCGCTTGGAGTCCAATGGCTTCATCTAGAATCAAACAAAAATAGTACAAATTCTAAATAACCGTTGAAAAGTAAAATTTTTGAATTTGTGATCGTTTTGTAATGTCTTCTAATTTTATAATTATCATTGTATTAATAAATATTTACGTTCTTACCTTATATGAATGATCAACATCAAAATGCACATTTTGGGTTAAGGCATGGGAGCTTATGAAACCACTTAATGTATTCTTAACAATTTTCTTGGCATGAAGTTAAATTACATAAAACTCCTATTATTACTGATTTTCTTGGTATTATGTTATTTCTAAGATATCCAATATATTTCCTCTATAAATGGAGCAATAAAGATTTTATAGCTATAGAATAAATTATACTTTTATTATTATATTAATGTTACCTTATTATGATACAATCTGTACTGCCTTCTAAAGCTGTAAATATGCAAAACAATTTATTACAATTATTACTCGCTCACTGACATATACTTCATGGGATTATAATTTTAGTTATTTGAATGAATTTATAAGTAAATATATTTATATTATCGAATAATAATATATTATATACCAAGGGACTTGCTAAATGTGGCATATGGGAAACGTTGATAAATGTAGTAATAATACGTTTGTAAGTTTGTAAATATAGCTCTAAAGTTTTACATTTTCGATTTGGCTTTTACTAACTAAATAATGATTTTTCTAAACTTCACTTTAAAAACATAATATTTTAATTAATGGCCGACGCGACGGTTCTACACCTTTGATGTGATTGTTTCCAAACTTTATTTTAATATTTTAAATCGAATACTTATTTTGAGCTAAATAATTTAATTTGCGTTACTAGCATGCTTATTATAAAGCTATTTCCTTTTATTTTTATTTTTATTTCAAACCTATAATATCTAAAATTAACTTTAATTTTTTTCATATTTTTCACTTTCTTATTAAGTAAATACAAACAAAATTGTGTTAATTTGACTAAAAGCATGTTCAGCACTAGTATTCGCTATTATTAACCATACGCGTGTTTTCTTTTTAGGGATATTATCGCAAAAAATTGCCACTCTTGTAATTAATTATTGGAAGTAAGCTCTTTAATGAATTTGACACTGTCCAACATTATAAATGTTACAATCAAGAGGAATAAATCAATACTACTGTATCTAAAAAACAAAGTTTTTTAGAACATAAGAGTATATAGAGTGTTTGCCTTTATGCTTGCCAAATACCATAGCTTTACAATCTGACTAAAATGTTTTTTGAAAGATAAAATAAGCTACATGTTATTTTCAGGACGAACACACGATATTGAGAAGCTGGGCCGTCAAAGATTTCGCGCCCAACGTCGCTCAATACGTGCAGATTTTCCGACCGGAAAACAAGCTTCACGTTAAATTTGCGGAATTCGTCGTTTGCGAAGACGAGTTCAAGTACGCGTTGCTCGCCAACAATTGCACTTGTCCTGGGGCCTCTACTCTAGTCACTTTGCTGTTGCATACATCGAGGGGACAGTGAGTATCAAATTTTCTTTTCTCAATTAAAAATGGTCGGTAGTGGATCAGATCCCGTCAGGCGGGCGCCGCGCCGGCTTTATGATATGATGTTTAAAATGCAATTAGACGGAGTCCACCTACGATAATTCATTTCAAAACGAATACCGAATTATCGATTTTATTTCATGAAACCTCGTAGTATAGTAGTCTGGCATCTACATCAAGAGCGGTCAAAAATATGTGATTTGTTTTTATAGCCTCCTCAGGCAGTGTATATACAACAGAAAAAAACATGCAATTTTCAAAATATTTTTCGCTTCTCTGGAAAAGCTAAGTACCATATAATATAAATGATACAGTGGCTCTTAACAAATGTTTGTTGCAAAACAAATTTGGTAAATAATTATTAGTACCAAAACAAAAACAAGGATAAACATCAAGACATTTTAGTGACTAAGCAAATAGTAAAATGTAATGGACATCAACTTATTATTTAAAAAATATATATTGAGAAAGCTTATTCGTGTAAATTTTTAAACCAATTTCTATCAGAAATAGAAAAACAAAAAAATATATATAAATCTTACATTTAACAAAAGTCAACATTTTGCATCCAGGTTATCTGCATTTCGATATTGGTTTTTTGACGAGAGGCGGGTCAAAATTATGAAATTCTAAGCTAAGCGATGAAAAATACTGGCAACGCCACCGTATTCTTTAATATTCTGTTCAGCTTTTTGCTGACTTGACGTAACCTGGCCCCAACTTGTTTATTATTTTATTAAATTATATCATGTCAGATTCATAACAATTTTCAAAAATTGGACAAGGAGTTACCTACTAATAATTTATATTTATTTTCAGAGAAGGCCAGCAATCGCAAGAAGAATGGCATCGTCTCTATGGGCGCTGTTCCGGAAACGAAATATACCACATCGTGTTGGGAGACAGCAAATTTTTTGGGGAATACGATGGGAAAAGCTTTACGTATGCCAGTTTCCATTCGCACAGAAAGTAAGATTGATATCGTAGCAAACTGTCGGGCTTTATATGCAATTTTAAATGTGGTATATAGATCTCAGTGAAAAATTAAAATTCTATCTCGAGATAATTAAACCTCGATCCTTCGCGGCTCGGTTAACTACTTAGTCTCTCAACAATAATGAAACACTTTCCATCTGAATGTCCATAGGCGCCAGTTTAAGGGAACATTACCCCAGAAATTTTAGCAGATCTACATTACAATAATTATTACTAAACATTAAGTCAACTTACAATTTAATTATATTTTTAGAAAATACCTAGATAATAAATATTTTAGAGTGACATGAGGCCCTAATTTGTTATTCAATATAATACGTATTCATTTAGGTGTTCACCTTCCTATTTAGAAAAATATTTTGAATATTTTGATGGATATTGTAGTATAAGTTGGTTGTGTTTTATGTTATCTTGTGGCGTTTTGTGCGATGTAGTCAGTGTGCAATGTTTTACGTAAGCAACTACGAGAAATTAAGCAATAGCCTAATTTTATTGCTTAAAATTGCAAGCCACAGAGGATAACAATAGGCATAAAAAACACATTTTTGCAACCATCGTTGAATGGAATTTACCTTTCCTTATGTGAGTATTCCATTGGGTCATTCTCCGCGACAAGGGTCTTGTTGTATTGAATGCTTTTTCATATTGTGGGGTGATTCTCCGAAAAGTGATCAATAGAGCCGATGTGCTTATACATCGATTGCAATAAGACGGAGTGCTTTCGCGCGGGTAAGAATTTTTGCGCGATTACGCTGTTTGTTGTTTGTCAGTGTGTAAGGGGCGGTGGGTGTAAGGGACGACAGCAAAAAAACGGGACATTTGCTAGCCCAACTGTCAGCCTCACCTGCACGTGGTACACCCTGCTAGATAACCAACGAGGCTCTGGCGACTGAGTCATAGCGGTATAACTTATAACTGTTAGAACTGAAGCTAAGGAAATGTAACTTCAAGTCTCCCCTATCAACCCGCACCGGCCAGCGTGATAGGAGTATTGGCTAATACCCCCCGTATGATGAGACACCAAAACGCACGGCCCTCAGTCCCCGGCGGCCTGCTGATCCCTGAGCAAGGTGGCGGACATAAAAGACAGCAGGCAGAGGGTGCTAAGAATCACCGGGTTCCACTAGGCTACCACTGAAAATGACTTACGATAGGCACTCTGAATACTAGAACACTCTCAACACCCGAGAAACTTCACCAACTTGAAGAGGAACTGACCCATGTCAAGTGGGATATACTGAGAATAAACGAACATAAAAGAAAGGGTAGCGAACAACTTACCTTACCTTCAGGACATATATTCCAGTTCACGGGATCGGACAACGTGAAAGATTGAGAAGTGGCTTTCCTAATAAATAAAAACCCACAAGAGCACAAAAGTAATGTACCTTATACAGACTCAACACGAGGTACGATTTAAAAGTTATCCAAATCTACGCACCGACAACTACACATTCTGATGAGGAAATTGGTAGCCTTTATGCCGACATTCCAGCAAGCACCTACTCACTGCGTAATTTTAATGGGAGATTTTAATGGGTCACGAACAGGACAATGCAGAGGCGTCTCTGGGAGATCACGGCTATGGAACTAGAAATGTAAGAGGACAAGTCCTACTGGAATTTCTAATACAATATAATATGTTTGCAATGAACTCATTTTTTGATAAACGCCCCCAACTAAAATTGGCCTGGACCCTGATGGCCACACTAAGAATGAGATCGATTTCATAATATCGAACACAAGAAGTATTGTCCACGATGTAACGGTCCTAAACAGATTTTCAATTGGCAATGACCATAGAGTGGTCCGAGCACGTGTAGAAATCAATGTAAAAAGAGAGAGGTCCAAAATGATAAAAACGGGAAGTAATAAATGGAAACCCTTGAAAAGCCTGGATAAATACCAACAAGAAATAGAGTCAAACATAAATAAAATGGAAAGTATAGATGAACAAAGTGTAGAATCACTAAGCTCTCAAATTATAGATATTGCCAAAACTGTAAAAGATAAACATCAAACTAAAAATCCAACAAAAAAAGACAAACATCGAAAATACAAAGATGCTCATGAGAGAAAGGAGAGAACTACTAGATAAACACTCTGTACGTGCGGACCGAATGAGGGAACTGAATAGAGAAATATCTAAAGCGATAAGAAGAGATGTTAGAGCATTTAACACAAAAGAAGTAGCAATAATTATAGAGGAAAATCGAGTCACAAAGGTACTTAAAAGGATTTATTCAGAAGGAAGAAAGAACATAGATAAGTTGAAGAACCAACAGGGCCAAGTGACGTCAAATAAGGCTGAAATACTGAACATTGTTAGGTCCTTCTATAAAATGCTTTACAGCGACCCAACAGCACGCAGAAAAGGAATCACTATTCTAAAAATTGAAAACCAAGGCTCTGAGGATATACCTGACATAACTATCCATGAATTTAGAGCAACCCTACGAGAAATGGAAAAAAAGCCGCAGGTGATAATGAGGTGACTTCCCTACATCAAGTGAACTCCCTCTCAGTGGGACCGAGCTGTTATAATAATCCTTCACAAAAAGGGAGATATAACAAATCTGAAAAACTATCGCCCAATAAGCCTGCTCTCACAGATATACAGATTATTTATGCGAATTAACACAAATCGAATAACTAACAAACTAGATTTTACCAGCCATGCAAACAGGCATGAGATCAAAAAATAAGAAACCAAGAGGACCTATGGAAAGAAAAAATACGAATATGCAAGGACTTGGAGACGGAACAAAAACAACGCATCCAGTATCTTAATGAAACCAGCAAAAATATGGTCTCAGCGATTCAAACTCTGAAATTAGAGTGAGGAAATAGAGAAACTGAAATCCAAAATTTCGCAATACCAAAGTGAATACTGCGGCCCTGGGGATCATAATTTGGCAATGTCCTGTAGAAATGAGCCAAGGCGTGGTCAGCTAAAAAAGAATAAAATTCTAATTATTGGCTTGGATATAAGGGGTTACTTAACCCTGTTTAAGAGATTAACGAATTGTAAATATGGCATAAACAGTCAAGAAATGGCCAACCTGTTGATGAAAGAAATGTTAGAAGAGTGTCTTTTATACTGTCAGAAGTTTACTAAGAGTGACTTTGTCTTCATTTTTCTTGGTTCGCAAAACAGCTGGACGATCTAATTATACGCCGCTTAAATGAGAAGGGGAGCACTAACATCACCTTAAATGCCCGCTCACTGGTTCAAACCGACCAATACTCAATCAGCTCATCGCAGCGCTACATAAAGAAATAGCTGAGTGTGTTGGGATTCCGAGCGAGATTGCACTTGTGCCTGTGATAACCATCAACCCTATTGACAAGGAATGCATGTCACGGTACCTCATTGATTATTATAAATTGAATAATTGAAATTTTCAAAATGCTCAACAAAGAATCAGCGTACATTAGCAGCAAATAGTAAAGCTCACGTATTATGTTCAAAAACCGTAGATGGGGCATCCGTAGCCAATCTTCAGTGAGAACACCTAAGAACAATTCACTAATTGTGGAAAATTCCCTATGTTACCACTAAATATTCAATCTATACGAAATAAAACTTCTGAACTTTCATTATTTTTACATGAACTTGACAAACCTAACATTGTCTTACTTACTGAACATTGGCTCCAGTCGGATGAACTAATCTATATTCCGAACTATGTAATATTGGCAAAATTTTCCCATGGAGGTTGTATGATTATGGTTGATGAATCATTCCTAGAACAGAACTGCTTTCAACTCATTGACAATTTTAATTATCCACTTAAAGAAAAAGAATTAGAATTCTGTATTATCTTTTCAAAACCCAAAAGCTTATGTATAATATGTATTTATCGTTCCCCTACATCAAATTACAATGATTTTCTTCTTGGCATGGAGGATCTTTTAACGAAAATACCTCGTTCAGCGAATATTCTGCGAACGGAGGCTATTAACATTAATTATGCAAACGAGAGTTCTGTCTCTACTTTGCATTTGTGTAATTTGCTTGATTCTTTTGATATGCATATGCATGTAAATTCACCTACTCGTCTCACACAATTTTCATGCAGTTGCTATAACTTTTCCTGTGACAAGATAGATTGTACCGTTAAGAATTTAGCTCTTTCTGATCATGAGGCCATCTTATGTAATGTATTAGATGCTGAAGGGCGTAAAATATCCAAACCAAGGTTTGGTAGGGTCTTCAGTAGGAAGAATTTGGATAGGTTCGGCAGACGTGCCCACAAACTTATCCTGGAATCATATACTTGGTTCATCCGATCCCATATCGATGTTTCATGGACGGTTGGAAAAACTCTTTAATGCTGCCTTTCTAATTTTGACAATAACAATAAATGAGGGATACACTCCAGTTGCACAGGATCTTGGTTTACCAAAAGTCTTAAAACCTTCTCGAGAAATCTCAGATCTCTGCATTTCATAAGGAAATACACTAACTGCCCAAATTTTCATCACTATTTTACTGCATACCGTTCTCTATATCGTAAACTGATCAGGGCTTCTAAACAGGTCTATTACTCCAACTGCATGGCAAATTCTTCAAATAAACCGAATGAATGTTGGAAAATAATCAATGATATCCGTGCCAAAAACAACAATCAGGCTGTAGCGGACCCGGAGATCACCCCTGATGAGCTTAATGCTCTTTTTGTAACATTGCCCAGAACCTCCAACAGGACCTCAATTCATCAATTGATCTAATTAACCTTCTACCGCAAATTACACTTTTAAACTAATTTTTCTTTTCCCCACCAACTTAGATGAATTGAAAAAAACACTAGGCTCAATCAGAAATAAAAATTCCTCAGGAGTTGATGGACTGTCAGTTAAGATCTTTATGAATTTGCCTGATGAGGGTTGAGGCTCATGGACCAAGGGTACTTTCCCACCATGTCTGAAATCTGCAAAGATTATCCCAGTCCATAAGGATGGAGATCTTCATGATTCCTCAAATTTTAGGCCAATTTCCTTGCTGTCCACCCTCTCAAAATTGATCGAGAAGTTGATTAAGTAAGTGGTAATGTCCTACTTAAAATTGAATAATATTCTTAACAGCACTCAGTTTGGGTTCCAGGAGAACTTAAACACGAATGATGCTATCTACAACTTCCTCCATGAGCTTTATTACCAAATAAATGGGGGTGGAGCTTCCGCTGCGGTTTTCTGTGACTTAACTAAAGCTTTACACTGTGTTAGTCCTGAGATTATGCTTCGGAAGCTTCAGCACTATGGTATCAGAGGTGTGGCACTATCATTCTCCTCTTATCTAAAAGACAGTCGCCAGCGTGTTTTTGTGGGCTCCCACCATTCCGATTGCGGGTGCTTGTCATGGGGTGTGCCTCAGTGTTCTGTCCTGGGTCCAATATTTTTCCTTCTCTATATCAATGATCTGGAAAATCTTGATATACGGGGAAAGTTCACTTTGTTTGCCGATGATACAACAATCCTCTGGCATGGCTCAGATAGAGATTCACTGCTCGCATCAATATTAACAGATCTTGAGAGAGTTAAACAATGGTTTGTTAAATCTTCTCTCTCTAAACTTCAAAAAAACCAAAGCTTTGTGCTTTAAGGGGGTGGTGGGAGATGTTACTGACTGTTATGGGAAGGCTAATTGAGCACTAAGTTTCTTGGAATTACTATTGACTATGAGCTTTTACGGCTCATATTACCAACCTTGCGAGAAAAGTGGCGTCCGGATGTTATGCTGTTAAGTTGGTGTGTGGGGAACTTGGAGCTGAGATGGGACGCAGAGGATTCTTACTATAACTTGTCTCTATATACTGTATATTGTATACAAATCGGCATAATTTAATTATGGAGAATCCCAGATATCTAACGCGACTAGAAAGTGACTTGCACTTACATTTACTTATCCCAACATCAGCATTAACAAAAAAATCAATTATTTCTGAAGGTAAAAAATATACAACCACCTTACACGCAACTTCAAAGAGCTACCCTTAATGGGCATTTTTGGATCTACGGTGAAAGAGCTTTTAATTACACTCTCTCAGAGTACTATAATGATTCATTTTAACCTTGACTTTGTTGTGTTTCTTCTAGATATTTTTCTAATGTAGTTGTTTTATTTTACATTTTTCCTAATAATCCTAATACGTTTTAATGACTATGTAGTGAGAATTTTAAATTGAGTCTGTTTGTATTAGTACCTAAGTTTTAAATGTTTCCACGAATGGCGAACTAGAGAATGAGGAAGGGAGAAGAAAGGAGAGGGGAGGAAAGTGTTGAATTTTAAATTAAGTTTTGGATTTTGAATTTTACATTAATATTGTTGACATTTTCCTGCACTGTTTTTATTTTTATTGTTTAAACAATTTATTTGAGGGCTTAGTGTATTTTGTTATTCTATTGTATCTTTTCTCTTTTTTCTCTTCTTTTGGTATCCTGTAAGCCTATTGGCTATATCGGTTTCTTTATTGTATTGAATGCACGCTCGAGTGCATGCTTCAATTTGTTGCTTTGTTTAAAACAATAAAGCTTATTTTGACTTTGAATCGACTTTGATTAATTTCATAAAGAATGATTTATTAATATTTTAAATATAGCAATACCACTTTTATCAACCAGTAACAGCTCAGCAATTCAAAAGTAGATAATATTTTTTTCTGTAGGTACGGTGTGGCCCTAATAGGTGTGCGTCCATCAGAACTACCGGAATTCTACGAGGACACCATCCTCCTGAACCCCGGCCCGCGACATATCATGAAAAAGAGCGACACCTGTTACTACATGAGCATAACGAAAGAGGAGAACTCGTCTTTTAGCGTATCGTCCAGCCAGAACTCCAACAATGGTAACGCCTCGACGGATCCGATGGGCAGCGGAGGCGCGGCGAAAGAAGAAGGAAAATATATGGGTCTTCAATTTAAAGATGG
>MU182765.1:0-25225 GCA_016904865.1 Pissodes strobi
GAGTTTAACGCGGATGACGTGGAAGAGGCGAACAAAAAGATAGTTAGCCCATGCTTGGTTAACTTGGCTTGAATTGTGAACGGGCCTCTCCACTTTCGATCGCTTCGCATCATTTTCTAACATTCGCCTCGCTGTATCATATATGTAAGGCTTTTACCAGCATTCTCTCCAGGTACAGTGCGCCTAATGAAGTTTCACTTCAAAATGGATGAATATGACAGCTTAATATTAAAATAAAAACTGAGTTTGTGTCTAGGAGTGGAGCTATTACCACGTGACATACGAAAACTCGGAAAAGAAACAAACATAACCTTACAAAATATAAAAAGTCTCTTCCCACCAACGAGAATCGAGCACAGGATGCCATATAGGAAACCCAGAATCGTACCACTAAACCACGAGGCCTCTTGAAAGCATTTCGCTAGACCATATAGACAAGGGTAAATAACGAAACTCGTTTGGGCCAAGTCGGGACCATTTATTTAACGTGGGGTTTAGCTATTTAACCTTAAACAGCGCTAGTCATAAAATATAAAGCAGCTGTAAGGAAGCGCAACGTTGCCAATTCTTGGCAACGTTGGTCAAACGCATAGAATTACCCATGTATTTACGTTTTGGCAATCGCTTGCATCAGCCATAGTGGTCCAGTGGTCAGTGGTACGATTGCGTGTATGTAACACGGCACCACAATGTTCGATTCCCGTCGATGACAAGACTTTTTTTAAGGTTATGTTTGTCTCTTTTTTGCAAATTTGGGTTAGTTTTGGTTAGTCTTGTTTGGTTGCGTCCAGGAGCGAGTGAAGCGAGCGGAGGGCCTCGCATGAAGTTAATAATAAAACTCTTTTAAATTTAAAGTAATGGGTATTGAGAATTGGTAACGGTGCCCTTATATATTATGACTAGCGCTGTTTAAGGTTAAGTGTGCCAATCTCATTCATGGCAAAACCTTAGTATAGAAATAGTTAACAAAATCTGCTCAATGTTAGGTTGGTGCTCGCTTTGGCTTCGAGCGAACGGAACGCAACCGAGTGATTGATGTATATGGTGTATGTATAGATCCAAAACCGACTCAACTGTTATTGATACTTAGAGCTAGACCTAGCACGGCACCTACTGAGGCGAATGTATTATTTCACTTCACGCCTGACCCTCAGCTCGCTTCGCTCGCTACGCGGGCCCAGAGACCAGAAACTAGCCCAAATTAACCCATGGTATGCCCAAAATTAAGAAAAATACTTTTTACAAACATAACCTTAAAAAATAATAAACCGATAGGAATTGAACCCCGTGACGCCGCATCACAGGCCCAGCATCTAACCACTGAACTACCAGAGCACTTCCAGACAATTCATTACACCGCAAAGACATCGGTAAACTGAAGCATTGTTTATACCATATATATGGTTTATACATCTTATAAAGACAATGACTGAAGCCTCAGATCGCATACATTTAGAGCTAGACCTAGCACGGTACCTAATGAGCTCTTAGTTTACCGATGTCTTTGCGGTACAATGAATTGTCTGGATGTGCTCTGGGGGTTAGATGCTGGCTTGTGATACGGCGGGGGGTTCAATTACTGTCGCCAACTAACCCGAACTAACCCAAGGCACGCCCAAATTGAAGAAAAAAGACTTTTTACAAACATAACCTTCAAAAAAAAATTTTTAGCGGACAGGAATTGAATCCCGGGCTGCCGCAGAGCAATTCCAGACAACTCATTATGCCGCAAAGACATCGGCAAACTGAAGCCTCATTAGGTACCCTGCTCGGTCTAGGATTCTTACCTGTTTACTGCATGTGTATTATGTTGTAACGTCATTGATACGTCATAGTTACGTTACTAGAATCGATCAAATGTGTTAACCCAATTAAAAACAACATAGTACCTGGTAAATACTCACGCCAAAATTCGTCTTTTAACATGACTCGTATGTGCGATACATGGAACTAGCCCTAGCACGGCATCTAATGAGCCCAATGTACTATTTCACTTCACGAATGACTCTCCACTCGCTATGGGGGCTCGAAGAACAGGAGCTAACCAAAACTGACCCAAGGCATGCCCAAAATGAAGAAAAATACTTTTTACAAACTGGACTTCCAATTCGTCTTCGGTTGAGTGAATACGTGTCGGGTATCGGCCATTTCGTTTTCAACTTCATATACATATATGACCAGTTTGGGGGGCGCATGGTGAGCGTTCGAAGACCGTTTTGACTCCCCGAGGAAGAATCGGACGTCCAGCTGGGGGCTTGAGCCTTAAAAAGCTATGCATGAACTATTTTTAAATGTTTGTGACTGTCAAGCTGTTTGGTGTTGCATCCTTAAAACAAGCTGTGCATGTACAAGTCTGATCCTCCAGCTGAACATACTCGACATACTGGAGGGTTTAAAAATAGTATCTCTGTCCACCAAGGTGTAACCAATGTGGAAGGATCGCTCCACCTCTTGCTAAGCCTGGATAGGGATCTTTACTAGCTGAATTGTTCACGCAAAGGCCAACAGAGAGTCCTACTACCACTACTATTACCTTAAAAAAAAGTTTAAAAAACCGACAAGAATTATACCCCGGCCCGCCGTATCACAGGCCCAGCATTTAACCATTGAATCGCCAGAGCACATCCAGACAATTCATTGCACGGCAAAGACATCGGTAAACTAAAAGTTCATTAGGTACCGTGCAAGGTCTAGCACTAAATGTCTGAGTCTGCGATCTATCAATAACACATCTTAAATCAGTGTATCTTTAGAGCATCTTCTTTTAATAGACAGAACTAAAGCGAGGAAGGACGAAGGAATAAAGGAAAGAATTACCGCACTGGCAACCGATAAACGAACAGAGGATGATCGTGTACTTATTTATGACTTTACATTGAAATGGCGGGAATGCGGTATCTTCAAAACACATAATCATAACATAATTTTATTTTAAAAATACATTTGGAGCACAGAAACAGGTAATACATTAATAAAATAAATGATCACAAAAGACACAAAACAATTACTTTTATTCTCTGGTTCGGAAACATATAGGTTAAGTTGTTTGTTATTTCCTTAGACAAGAAAAGAAGAGGACAGATAACATGGGAAAAAGCCTGTTACCAGCTGCCACATAAATTACTGGGCAACGTCAATAAATTAAGTGAAATTATAAGTAATAAATAATAATTAATAAGTTAAAGTAATTTTCAGTCGTAAAATAATATAGCCATTTTATAGATAGAGTATGAAAAATATATTACCTACGCCTCTGTTGAATGACTCTCCTTGAACAAGATTTATGGCTTTATTGATTATTTGATGACTGAAAATATCCAAGATCGGGTATCAAATTACTCTCGATAATTAAATAAACATCCCTACAATGATATACTAAGAGGTAACACAATGTGTACATTATGCATTATTATTAAAGCAAGAAATATGCAAATAAACTACAAGGTCAGCAGACAATAATTACCTGTGAATTGAAATTCCAGGCACCTTCTTCTCACTTCGACTCTTGCAACCATATGCCCAACAATTTGCCATTAAGAATCTTAGTTTTTATCTCTCTTTGTTCAAAAACTCACAAAATAACTGCAAAATAGCACCGCCACAACAATAGATGTGTTTGCCACATAAATAATGGCCGCCGCTCTGAAAAGGCTTCAATTTCAGTACATTAGCTTAATGTCATGCGCGGTCTCCTTACTCTTACCTAATCTAAGGTTATTTCCATACATTTCCCGTGCCCCAGTTCTTATAGGTAACTATGACGTCATTTACTGCTGGTATTTATAGTATGTTGTTATCAGATCGCCAAAATTCGTCTAAAGTTTTATATTCGGAGCACACCGACCTTGGAGATCGGTGTCGGAGCACGATTATACAAAGGTGCAAGTATCGATACTGTGGGCAGTATCGAGTAAAAAACGTACTCGGTATCATGGAAGAGTATCGATACGGGTGCCATCGTGTTCCGTGACGTGTGACGTCCTTACTCGTTTTACAAACAAAAACAATGACGTTTTGATAACACATATCAAACATTTCGGTTCCATTTTCAAGAAAATTCGCTCAAAACTTTGAGTGATTTCATCCCATTTGGGCATGAACCAAAATTTCAGTGCCCTCTTATTCAAACACGCAAGTTTAAATCTACAAAAACTCTTTCATAACTCAAGGTATGGATAAGGACAGATTGCCTACGTCTGCTTTGTGGGTTACATAAACGTTCCCCAATAGTTTGAACTTGATTTTTGTGTTGTAGATAATGCCGCATTTTTTTTTTATAGTTACAATTTAGCAAGCCATTATGATACCTTGAACCTTCAAAGGAATTGCACTTCGAAGCAAATAAGAGACTCATTCATCAAACTTTCTAAAGAGGTAAGTGACGTTAAACCAACCTTTCATTAACTAGTGCCAAGTAGTGTAGCCCTATTTTAGAATCACCCCGATATTAACAAAAGTCCTGATTCTCATAAACAATTTTTGAAAATACAAGAGGCATACAATGTATTAAGTAAACCTGGGACGCGAGCTAGTTATGATTTGAGTCTGTCTAATTATGGGAGCAGGGTGAGATATGAGAGCACTGGCAGCCGAGCAAGGTATGGCTATGGTCCAAGATCAGATCCAAGATACACTGCTCCTCCATATGGAAGAAAGTAAGTATCTCGAACTGAATACTGAAAGAAATAATCCTCGGAATTAACAGCTTATTATTTATATTTTAGTCCATGGGATGATCCTTCTTTCTATCACAATAGAGACAGATCCCAAGACGATTTCAATCGGCAAAAGCCATATTACGGCATCAAAGGCATTGGAAGACAATCAAATGAAACAATACTAGTTATCATCACATTTTTTACAGTGACCATGTTTATCGTCCAGATGTTTGCAATCAGGTAATTAATTACATCCGATCAGGGTAAATGTAAGTGGAATTTAAAGGGGGTATCCCTTAGAAAGCCTTTGATACTTTATGTGGCTGTCTCGGTAGCTCATTACGATTGAGATTTTTCTGTAAAAGCAGTTTCCTAAGATACCAATAATGCATTTGTTTGGCTTGAACCTTGAACTAACAAAGGTGGATTACAAATCAGCTTTAATAAATTCTTTCGGCTTTTAAGAGTTGTTTACAAAAAGATTTTTGTTTTTTTTTATTTCTACCAGTACAAATGTGATTGTGTTATTTTCTTCGTAGAGACATCAGGCATGAAATAGAGAAAAAAAGACAAATGGAAGAAAAAAAGTTAATTATGCTTAAAATGAGGTGAGATGTCATTTTGAGGGTGTTTAATCCTTAAGCGAAATTAGCACAATTAAGGTTTCCTCAATCTTGGTATTCGAACCCCAACAATTCCAAAAAGCATAACACTTGATTGATTATTTTCTTTGGGCAATATTTTTGTGATCAAGATGTAAGATTCTTCTCTAGGAAATTCAAGTTTAAGGCGAATTGGTTCCAGTGATTTTTCTCATTATATTCTCTAGTTTGTTATATTAATCTTAGCCAGTTTAGTTCAAATAAATATATAAATATCATATCCTTAAATCTATTATTTCTGGGAATCGTGAAGCTCATAAGGTAGATATTAAAATTTTATTATTTGCTCTAGTTACCATGCAAAATTGATTAGGGAATGGATTCTTGCCAAATGAATAGAAATTATCATTATTGGTAGACCTACAGTTTTGGCTCCATTTAGGCATGCTTGAGATGCCGATTAAATTAGAGATCCTACATTCTGTTCATGGTTTTTAGTGCAACACCTTAAAGGAAAAAGACATTGTGTTTAAACCCCACAATACCTTGCTGGAATTGTGTCTCTTATTGAAGGATATGATTCTGAGCAAAATTTTCTTGCAATTCGTTGTTACTGGAGTGGTGTGTTGAATTGATGGCATAAAGTCTAATCTATTTGTTTTGGTCCTAGAGCGAGCAAATGAGTTCCTTTTTTGGGTTAGTTTTGGCAAGCAGTCTTTGTGATACTCCCCATAAGCCAATGTTTAACGGTTGGGTTAGATTTTCGGCTTAAACTGCTCTTCTAAAGCATTTTTTGCAAAATCTGAAATACTTATATGTCACCAGACCCAAACTGGTGATGTAGCAGATATATTATTTTATACTTCTAATTTGTAGTGTTTCGTGATGACTAGTGTAGTTAGATGGTGTTAAATGCTTTTACAAAGTCTCTAAAAACCACGAGAACTTCCAGACCGCTGGAATTAAAATGTGGAATTATATATCCTATATTTGGATACATATTAGTTCTTATCATTAAGTATACTATGAACTATTAGTGAAATGATAAAAATTTACTAAATGAAATATGCAGAACACGCTATTGCGCATATCCAATAGAGCCTCGGCTACATTTAAATGCTCGTAAATTTCCGACATAGGATCTTTTTTAATGAAAATAGCCTCCAAGAGGAGGGTACAGTGCAAAGCCAGTAAAAGGAATTAAATGTCTTTGGTACAGTGCACCTTAGAGCCAGATATAGCAGGGTATCTAATCGGCCTTCAGTTTACCGATTTCTTTGCGGTGCAATGAATTGTCTGGAAGTGCTGTGGTGTTTGAGTGGTTAGATGCTGGACCTCTGATACGGTGGCCCGGAGTTTAATTCCTGTCGGTTTTTAATTTATTTTTTTTTTATTGAAGATTATGTTTGTAAAAAGTATTTTTTCTCATTTTGGGCATGCCTTGGGTTGGTTTTGGTTAGTTCCTGTTCTTTGCGCTAGGGATGGGTTGCTTTTTAGTAAATTGCTATTCGATAGCTGCTATTTGAGCGAAGCAGCTTTTAACTGCTATCGAATATTATAAAAAGCTGCTTTTTAAATAGCAGTTTACAATATTCATCAATATTACGATATACGATCGCTACTGATAATACCGTATTATGCTTTTAGCTGCTAATCGATATTGCTATTGGTTGTGACAATAGCGAGCTGCTACAGTGTACAGGGCGTCGATTGTCGGCATGCCATAAAGGCAAGAAATTCCGTGAACTTTGCTTGGGTCGCTACCCGGAATTCACCTTGTTTGTTCTGTTTTTCTTTGCAGGAATAAGAATGAGATGTACGCCCGAAAGAAAAAGGATGGATGAGTAAATGTAGTAAATAATGTGTAACTGTTTTTTATGTTTAAAATAATAGATTATTTTGATGACAGCATTATTTGCTTATGGTTTTTATGAGATAATGATTTATATGTAGTAAACACTAATTATTTTGCTTTTATTTGCCAATTTACGATTTAAAAGGGCCAATTAAAGAAAATTAAATAAATTATTATGGCGACAGTAAAGCAGAATTTTGCTAAATAGGTAGTCGGTGGCCGGCATTAAAGATAAGGTAATTCTGCAACAGAATTCTTTTGCGGTATAGGTCTAGTCCTATTAAGTTCAGAGTTGGAGCAAAAAGGGACAACATTGACAATATTGTTTAATTATCAGGTAGGAATGGTAGGATATAAGTATATCCTTTTATTTTATTCGCTTAAAAGGAATCCCCTGCTTTAGCTCTTACGGCTGTTGCACTGTTGCCAGTAACAGTGTTTATAAACTGCTATTACAAAGCAGCTATTTGAAAGCTGCTATTTGGAAAAAGCTGCGACTGCTTTAACTGTTATTTGAAAATAGCAGTTTTGCCCATCACTACTTTGCGCCCTCGAAGCGAGCGGAGGGTCATGCGTGAAGTGAAATAATACATTCGGCTGATTACGCGCCGCGCTAGGTCTAGCTCCAAGTTACAGTGCATTACTGAGCACAATTTGGCAACACTGGAGCACGCTGTTAGAATCCGCAGTTCACTAAACAACTATAACTTTCTACTTTTGTGCTATTGCTGTTGCAAAAGTACCTCCACCCCATGAATGCACAAAAGTGGCAATTAATGAGTGGAGCTAGATGCAGTTTATGGAATTTAAAAAATTTTAAAACAAAGTCAGTAACTTTTTTTGCTAGATTATAACTAATTTTGGGCATGCCTTGGGTTAGTTTTAGTTGGTTGCGTCCCCGAAGCGAGCCGAGGGCCATGCGTTTTCCCTCGCTTATCTAGCTCCGCCCATTAACTGTCACTTTTCTGCATTCGTATTGGTTTAATTTTAATTAAGACCCATAACGGAACTGTGGGATGGATGAACGCAGATCTTTTTTTGGGAAATATCCGCAGAGTCCTTCCGCCTGACAATGTTTGTGTTTTTGTCACTTCACGCATGGTCCTCCGCTTGCTACGGGGGCGCAGTCAACTAAAACTAACCCAAGGCATGCCCAAAATGAAGAAAATAAACTTTTTACACATAACCCTAAAAAAAAATGTCTTGTCACTGGAATCGAAACACAGCCTTCTAACCACTGAGCCACGAGGCTCGCTGAAAGCAGTTTGCTAGACCATAAATACATCTTGTTCTTGTTCTTCTGGTGCCTCTGTTTCCGGAAGCGGTTGGCTTTGCTGCAAGGCGATCCGCCCACACAATTTGTGAATGACCTCGATTTTGACTGGCTCTAGGCCATATCGAAGCCACAGATTCTGCTCAACTTCTATTTGTCAGAAATGTGTTTATAATGGGAGAAATCGGGCGGATATTTCCAAAAAGAAGGCCTGCGTGGATGTGCTCTCATTGCTGCTAACAAAATGGCAAACTGTAAAATACAACAGCAAAAGTCAAAAACATGTTAGTAACTAGTGGCAATTGCCATATCACACTGCTGTCGGGTCTGTGATTGTGTTCTCCACATATTAGAAGAGTTCTATGAAACTCGCCTCTAGCGAACACGGTTATAAACCATAATGACAGTTGGGTGGACAGGACTTAGATGGTAGAGTTTACTATTTTAGAATGTCTAATAATATTTCATTTCACGCATGGCCCACTGCTCGCTTTGCTCGCTCCGCGGGCGCAACCAAGCAATACTAACCCAAATTTAAAAAAGAAACAAACATAACCTTAAAAAACATGCACAGCATCTAACCACTGCACCACTAGACCTGTTAGAAGCAATCCACTGGACCGTGAAGACATTATTTGGCTTTTTGACAGACGCATCCGCACTAAACAAACCCTCTAAGTACCGCCCACAAAACGTTGCGGGGACCGGGCCACAGGGCTTCAGAGTTGTTTTTCACTTCACGCATAGCCCTCCCCCCCGCTTCGCTCGCTCCGGGGCGCAACTAAACAAAACCAACCCAAATTTAAAAAAAGATACAAACATAACTTTGAAAAAAATTAAGAAACATCGACGGGAATCGAACCCGGGCCGCCGTATCACAAACACAGCATCCAACCACTGAGCTACGAGACCGCTAAAGCAATTCGCTGAACCATGAAGATATGGTGGCTTTTCCCTTGTCTAAAAGGCGCGCTCAAAGTTGCCGTAACGTTATACGTAAGCCGCAAGATGTAGCCGTTAAAGACGTAAGACGCAAGCAATAATGAACAAATGATTCATAGTTTTAAAACTACGGCTTACGTCTTGCCACTCTTACGTTAGTTAGGTTATAAATTTGAGGTTTGTTTATAAACTGAATTTAAAGTAAATTTTTGTTAATACAATGGATTATGTTAATGAGGGTGTGATATTAGCTGGGGTAGCATTGTGTGTCTATTTACTGGCAAAACAAACAAAATAAAAATCGGCTGTTATAGGGACGGGAAAATTCATGTAATTGGCATCCTTGAAGTCTTTGCCTGTTTTATCGAACAGAAACGGATAATGTTGAGTAATATCGATCAACACATGATCTTGTTCATCTCCACTGATTTGACTCATTTTCAAGTGAATTCAAACAAATAAATTATAAATTAATCCGTAAGCCGTAACGTAAGAAATAAAAATAGACCATTTCTTACGTCTTAACGTTACGGTACGGCAACTCTGAATCCAGCTCCAACATATGGTGTCAACAATGTAATGCGCGCGCAACTCTGAAGCCCTGTGACCGGGGTCTCGGAAACGTCTACTGTACCGCCCACCCAATTGTAATTATGATTTATAACCGTGTTCGCTAGAGGCGAGTTGCTATGGGTTTATTTGGATCCGTTCCAGTGGGATTTGGGTAGATGGTTGCTACTTTGACCCCATTTAAGGTCAGAAATGTTGAAAATTAACGTAACTAACTGCTAGAATCTGGAAGTTCTCCAGTCAAAACCTGGCAACTGAGTCATGTAGAATAAAAACAGAAATGAGCGGCTAAACTGAAGCTCACTGAAACACAAGCGTATAGCGCCGGGGCTAAATTTTCGATGCGAAACCGTGCATGCGCAATGGCGAAACAAGAATAAGAGGTATTATTATGGCTTTGCATGGCCCTACTAACCAAAATTAACCGAAGGCTAACCCGAAATTAAGAAAAAAAGTAAATTAATGAAAACAAACATAACCTTAAAGGTAAACAAAACATCTGTCGGGACCGACGGGAGTCGAACCCGCAGCGCAGAAATGACAAGCAGAACCTCTACCTACTACACCACCGCGGCGTTGAAGAAATTTCGCTAGAACGTAAAGACATGGATAATTCCGATATTTCGGCCATATTACGAATGCACGGTTTCGCATCGAAAATTTAGCTCTTCTGAACTCTGATCAATTATTTGCATCTAGCCGGTGCCCACAGAACTAATCCTTATATAATATCTTCCTGCCATTTTCCGACTGGATTTAAGTTCAAATACTAACCTTTTCTAATAGTTTGCAGGTTGCATGAGAGGTCATTAGGTTTTCTGTCGCATTATTGACTTCAGTCCGAATATACAAATGTTTTGTAGTAATATTTTTTGAATTTGGGCATGCCTTGGGTTAGTTTTTGTTGGTTGCACCCCCGCAGCCAATGGAGGGCCATGCGAGAAGCGAAATATTAGTTGAATGATTAACATTTACTAAATGAAATATGCCCAACACGCTATTGCGCATATCCAATAGAGCCTAGGCTATATTTCAATGCTCCTCATTAGCAAAACACGATCCTTTACAGTCTGACGCCACTATGCTATATTAGCCGCTTCTGATTTCACGCATGCCCACCCCCCCACCCCCCCACACTCGCTTCGCTCGATCCGTGGCGCAATCAGACAAACTAACTGAAATTAACCCAAATTTACAAAATGAAATAAACATAACCTTAAAAATATAAACAAAACATGTCTTGCCCCGGACGGGAATTGAACGTGGGACGTCTACATTCCACACGCAGAATCTGACCACTAGTCCTGGTGGAACAAACTGACTGGACCGTAGATAAACTGAAAGTGACGTTAATCCACCAATCAGTAGCGGCTAAAATAGCATAGTGGCGTATGATTGTAAAGGATCTTAAAATGCTCCTCATTAACCCTTTTTATTTTTGATTTTTAATCTCCGATGTAAGAAAATGACAACGTTTGAATGAAAGTTGAAACAGAAACCTACTGTCATCTGCCGCCAAACGTCAACTGAAATTAATCAAGTCCGTGTTGCCAGATTTGCTAGTCCTCTGGCCCTTTGTAAAATGTCTATTTTATGTAATAGCAAAATCAAAAATTTAGAAAATACATTATTATTTGTGTTTTTGTTACTAGAATTACTTACAATTACAAAGGCATTTCCCCCCAGTGGCCAAGTCAACCATATCAACAAATATCAAGTTTTTAAATCTTTTCTTGAAGCACATCCAGTTTGCATATGAATCCCATAAGTTTTGTATTAAATTTAAACTTTAAATTGTTCAGTTTTTTGCTGAAACCATATGGCACCTCCACAAATGTAACAATAACATTCTGAATAGTCTTTATCCTAGAAAGTAAAAACTTAAAAGAAGGAACCTTAATGATGTGATTGAAATTATTAGATCCAGCAATAACAAATACATGATCCATAAAACAAAAATCTTTCACTAGCTCCCCCATGTGTTCAATATCACGTGGCTTATATATTGATAGAACTTTCTAATTGTCACCTGTGTCCTTAAGTTTCCTATACACAGACTATCTTCTATTTTTAGGTGAAACATGATTATCCCAAATTCTATTTAAACTCATTTAAATTTATTTTCTATTCTATAACTTATTAAAACACGCACAATAGCGATATTGTCATTCTCTACCTTTAAACAGTAGATACATTGAGTTCGGATTTTATTAGGTGAACGCTATGGCCATACTTTAAAACAACTTTTCTGTTAAAGAGGTACCGTTCAGAGGCAGCAACAAATTATGAATATGCGATCCATGGAAGCCCAACGAGTTTTAGATGAAGTTCGAGAACGAGCAGAGAGAAATGGCAATGGTGTACAAGCGGAGATCCACAGGAGGCAGTTTGAGGAGATGGAGAGATTGAGGGCTGAACAGGCGGCGAGGCTTGACTAGTCTAGTGTATATATTACAAGTGGGGCATTCTTATTCAATAAACGAATCAATCCATTGTTTTCACATCGTGTTTGTTCATCACTTTTTTCCCGGCTCATCCCAATCGTTATCGTAAATATTTGATGGTGCCAGTGTTGCACATGCTCAAGTTGGACAGAATGCAAACATTCCATGATTGGTGGACGCAACAACAAAGAAATAAGCAGGGAATTTACTGCACAAAGCCCTGATTTTCCCATCAGTCGACCTTGACGCCTAGGTAGGAGAAATGATCTTGACTTCAAGGTCTAGTGGTGGGAAGTCTCAAAACCTGCATAAAATATCTACTTAAGTGTATTTAATAAGGGAAGTTGATATAAAATATCATGCGCATAAAATAAAACATCGTTTGCCACAGGTGCTACATATATTTTTTACATTATAGAACTCACTTATCTAAATAACCTTACAATTTAACGGACTTTGTGCCACGTAACGTTTCTATAAAAAATTCGTAACACGTTTAAAAAGTAGCGTCAAAGTGTAGGCCATAATCTTCTAAAGAATAGACAATTATTAAAAATATTTCGGTAAAAAATCTATCAACTTCAAAAGGTAATACATATCATATATAGTTTTGTAACGTTCTGACAAGTTTGGAAATAAACTATATTTTATTTAAGCTGTCATTCCTGATAATTAAATTATTTTGTATCGTTGCATACCACAAATGTTATTATGTTAGTTACTTGGTGGGTTAGCTTGATTACAAACTTGTCAACAGCGTCACGTGGAAACAACCATTATCTTTATTTTATTTAATAGTTCGGTTCATTTTAGAGTTTTAACGTACATATTATAACATCTATCTGCATCCATTCTCTTGAATTTTATATTCAATTCTAAAACTTACAGATTATGACAGAAATTAAATATTAAATTTGAAAAGCCTAAACTGGACCTATTTCTATTTCTATAAACAATGTACTTTATCACAACAATTGGCACACACATATATCGTTTCTTTTATTATCTCATAAATATCTTTCAATTTTTAACATAAGTACATTAATAGATATAATATATTGCGTATCTAAGTAATTAAAACGTTTTTTATAGAATGTTTTAAAAAGTATAATTGAAATCAGGTACAAACATCGATTAATTTGTATTATTTTGGTAAACATCCATAATGTTTCAGGTGGCCCAAGACCCATATTTGGATGATCATTTATGAGGCATAGGTCAATTTCCAAACAAGTTTTCAGTGAAGTAATACCGGTTTGAATGTAAAATTTACTTTCATTATTGAAAGTCATAACTTTAGGCTTAAATATTCAGATACATTCAAAAATTGACTAAGAAAATAAGGATTTCATACAAATACTAAGGGGGAAGACCCAGAGCCCGCATAAAATATCTACATAAATGACAAAAATTATATAGCTAATTATTGATAATCGTAATCTTAGGTTTTAACAGAATGTTAATTCAAATATTTAGATACGTTCAAAAATCGACTAAGAAAATTAAAATTTCATACAAATAGAGGTGAAATGATGGCTTCAAGGTCGAGTAATGAAGGGGGAGATTCGGAACCCGCATAAAATATCTACTTAAATGACAAAAATGATATAGCTAGTCATTAAAATCATAATTTTAGGCTTTAGCAGAATGTTAATTCAAATATTTAGATACGTTCCAAAATTTACCTAGAAAATTAAAATTTCATACAAATAGGGAAGTGTATTGATGGCTTCAAGGTCGAGTAATGAAGGGGGAGATATAGAACCCGCATAAAACATCTACTTAAATGACAAAAATTAAATAGCCAATGATTGAAAATCAAAATTTTAGGTTTTAACAGAGTGTTAATTAAAATATTTAGATAAGTTTAAAAATTGTCTAAGAAAATGAAAATTTCATTCAAATAGGGAGGGACATTGGTGGCTTCAAGGTCGAGTAATACGGGGGAAGATCCAGAACCCGCATAAAATATCTACTTAAAGCTAATCATTGAAAATCATAATTTTAGGCTTTAACAGACTGCTAATTCAAATGTTTAGATACGTTGCGAAATTGACCTAGAAAATGAAAATTTCATACAAATAGGGAGGTGTATTGATGGTTTCAAGGTCGAGTAATAAAGTAAGAGGTCCAGAACCCGCATAAAATATTTACTTAAGTGATAAAAACGAAACAGCTAGTCATTAGGCTTTAACAGAATGTTAATTAGAATATATAGATGTTTCCAAATTCCCTAAGATGATGAAAATTTGATACAAGTATTGATGGCTTCAAGGTCGCGGACTATGGGGGGAGATCCAGAACCGGCATAAAATATCTACTTAAATGACAAACATGAAACAGCTAATCATTGAGAATCACAATTCTAGGCTTTAGCAGAATGTTAATTCAAATACATATTTAGATGCGTTCCAAAATTTACCTAGAAAATTTAAATTTCATACAAATAGGGAAGTGTATTAATAAAGGGGGAGATCCAGAACCGGCATAAAATATCTACTTAAATGACAAAAATGAAGAAGCTAGTCATTAAAAATAATAATTTTAGGCTTTAACAGAATGTTAATTAAAATATATAGATGTTTCCAAATTCACTAAAATAATGAAAATTTGATACAAATAAGGAGGAGCATTGATGGCTTCAAGATCGAGGAATACGGGGGAGATCCAGAACCAGCATAAAATATCTACTTAAATGACAAACATGAAACGGCTAATCATTGAAAATCACAATCTAGGCTTTAGCAGAACGTTAATTCAAATATTTAGTTACGTTTCAAAATTTACTTAGAAAATTAAAATTTCATACAAATGGGGCTTCAAGGTCGAGTAATAAAGGGGGACACCCAGAACCGGCATAAAATATCTACTTAAATGACAACAATGAAATAGCTAGTCATTAAAAATAATAATTTTAGGCTTTAGCAGAATGTTAATTAAAATATATAGATGTTTCCAAATTCCCTAATATGATGAAAATTTGATACAAATAGGGAGGAGCATTGATGGCTTCAAGGTCGAGGAATATGGGGGAGATCCAGAACCGGCATAAATTATCTACTTAAATGATAAACATGAAACAGCTAATCATTGAAAATCACAATTTTAGGCTTTAGCAGAATGTTAATTCAAATATATACGTGCGTTCCAAAATTATTTCATACAAATAGGGAAGTGTATTAATGGCTTCAAGGTCAAGTAATAAAGAGGGACATCCAGAACCGGCATAAAATATCTACTTAAATGACAAAAATGAAATAGCTAAACATTAAAATAATAATTTTAGGTTTTAACAGAATGTTAATTAAAATATATAGATGTTTCCAAATTCACTAAAATAATGAAAATTTGATACAAATAAGGAAGAGCATTGATGGCTTCAAGGTCGAGGAATATGGGGGGGAGATCCAGAACCGGCATAAAATATCTACAAACATGAAACAGCTAATCATTGAAAATCACAATTCTAGGCTTTAGCAAAATGTTAATTCAAATATTTAGATACGTTTCAAAATTTACCTAAAAAATTAAAATTTCATACAAATGGGAAGTTTATTAACGGCTACAAGGTCGAGTAATAAAGGGGGAGATCCAGAACCGGCATAAAATTTCTACTTAAATGACTAAAATGAAATAGCTCGTCATTAAAAATAATAATTTTAGGCTTTAACAGAATATTAAATAAAATATATAGATGTTTCCAAACTCACTAAAATAATGAAAATTTGATACAAATAAGGAGGAGCATTGATGGCTTCAAGGTCGAGGAATATGGGGGGAGATCCAGAACCGGCATAAATTATCTACTTAAATGACAAACCTGAAACAGCTAATCATTGAAAATCACAATTTTAAACTTTAGCAGAATGTTAATTCAAATATTTAGATACGTTTCAAAATTTACCTAGAAAATTAAAATTTCATACAAATAGGGAAGTGTATTGATGGCTTCAAGGTCGAGTAATGAAGGGGGAGATATAGATCCCGCATAAACTATCTACTTAAATGACAAACATGAAACAGCTAATCATTGAAAATCACAATTCTAGGCTTTAGCAGAATGTTAATTTAAATATTTAGATACGTTTCGAAATGTACCTAGAAAATTAAACTTTCATACAAATGGGGCTTCAAGGTCGAGTAATAAAGGGGGACACCCAGAACCGGCATAAAATATCTACTTAAATGACAACAATGAAATAGCTAGTCATTAATAGTATATTATGATATAAGTGTATAAGAGGGCCTTTAAAGCACGCGCGACATATTTCAAAACACGACGCGCAGCGGAGTGTTTTGTAAGTCGCAAGGGCTTTAAAGGCCTCTTATACACGCATATCATACGCTATTTTTTATTACGAATGCATCATAATCTCAAAAATGTTTTAAATATTAAACTTAAGGGATATATTAGGTTTGTTCTAGCAGCGATTTAAACCCAAACCAAACCAAATCCAAGCCAGCGGAGTTTGCGCATAGCGATTTAAGTGTCGCTTATATTGCGATGCGCAAACTCCGCTGGCTTGGATTTGGTTTGGGTTTAAATCGCTGCTAGAACAAACCTAATGACGACTATATTAATCTGTCACATTTGACATGATCAAATGTTTCTATAGCAACCTTTAAAAAAGTAGGCGCATCATAAACATCATTTTAAGCACGCTGCAGCGTGCGATAATCGTTGATTATGATGCATGCGTAATAAAAAAATAATAATTTTAGGCTTTAACAGAATGTTAATTAAAATATATAGATGTTTCCAAATTCACTAAAATAATGAAAATTTGATGCAAATAAGGAGGAGCATTGATGGCTTCAAGGTCGAGGATTATGGGGGGAGATCCAGAACCGGCATGAAATATCTACTTAAATGACAAACATGAAACAGCTAATCATTGAAAATCGCAATTCTAGGCTTTAACAGGATGTTAATTGAAATATTTAGTTTAAAAATTGACCTACACTTTCTAATCCAAGAAACATTAAGTTTAACGATATCTTCTCTGTTTTTTTGATACTTAATTCGGTTTTAGACCGAGGTTCAATTTAAAATTATGGATGTTTTAGTTCTTTCGTTGATATTCAACTATAATTTACTATACATCGCGTTGTTTTTAGAACAAAACAAATATTCGCTGTATACAGTAGGTCCTATGGTAGGAATATTTTTATAAATCTTTTTCTATTTCGGAAATTGTCTCAATACACTTTCAATAAGTGGGAAAAGTGAAGGGCGTATTATGGTGACACATTTTATAAATTTTTATAATGACTAGCCCGGTCACTCTTCCCATATAGACAGCAAAGAAGATAATAAATTAGTCTTAATATTTGGATTAAATTTTTTGCACATAAACGGTGCAGGCTTCATGCGGAGGTTCAGGTTTCAACACTACTTCTCCGTTTTCTTTGTGGTCGGCGTATTTCAGCGCATAATGGAGCTCGAATCCTAATTTCCTCAAGGCCAGAGCTGTGAAATGGCTCGTACACTCGACGGTCATGAAACCTGCTCCTAGTTCCCTAGCCATGTCCCTGGAAAGTAAAAAATATATTTTATTTTTATGCCAGTAACCTTAAATCCTAAGAGATGTTTTAGCCCCTTTGAATATTTCAGTCGCCAATTTTGTAGTAATGTAGTATCTAATTTTTATTATATTATTTTAATAAAAGTTGCACCACCCACCAGAATCCTGTTAAGATTGAAGCGGGAACCCCTCGATTGCATAAATAATTTGAAAGTTATTGATTGAATGACGTATTTGTAACTAAATCACATCGGCGAGCAGTAGTAAGATATAATCATATTTAATTTCACTCTGTATTCTGTATCATAGATTACACATTTTTGTGTTTGATGTTACTCGGGGAAATTATTTGCAAATTGCCCACACTACAGAAATTATTTCAAGGGTTACCCCATCAATAGCGTAGTTAAAAGTAACTGAATCTATACCGGTAGAAAGACATGGTTTTATATTTGGAAGGATTCAGTGACATTCTGTTCCTTTGACACCATTCCACCAGGCCATCCAGATCAAGCTGGAGTCCCTCACAGTCACCAGGCTCAAGTATCTGACAGGAATATTGGTCATCAGCAAACAATTGAAATTCACTGTGTTCTATGCTTTCAAAGATGTCATTTATAAACACATTAAACAACAAGGGACCCAAATGGGAACCTTGTGGCACTCCAGAAGGAACTTCAATTTCACATGAGTAGAAATTGCCTATTCTAACAATCTGCCTTCACTGGGACAAATAGCTCACAAGCCATGAGAGACGTGGGCCGTCAAGACTCAACACTCTGAGCTTGTGTATTAGTACATCATGAGGCATTCTGTCAAATGCCTTGGAAAAGTCAGTGTAGACAGTAACAACCTGATTCCTATTTTCCAAAGCATTCGACAGACCGTCAACGTGAGTAAGAAGATTTAATTTAGTACATCTTCGAGGACGGAAGCCAAATTGTTGATTTATGAGAAGTGGATCAGGTATGGGAGTGAGAAAATCACACACCAGGCTCTTTTGGGATGACACTCAGAATGCTTATTGGTCTATAATTGGTGACTGATGGCCAAACTCCCGTTTTGAATATGGGAGTTACAAAACTCACCTTCCAGAAACCCGGAAAATTCCCACTAGAGATTGTGTCTCCCTAGTGGGAAGATATGGAACTGTGGCCCAGATAAATTAAAGCTGCAATGTTTTGGAAAAATTGGTGGCATACCATCTGGCCCAGGACCCTTGTTGGTGTCCAAGGAAGAAAGCTTTGCATAAATTTTAATTTGGGATATTAAAATGATATGTTCAGAAACGTTAATATCAGTGGTAGAAAGCCCATCAGAGGGGAGATACTGACAGTCCCCACGGTACACTGTGGCAAAGTAGTAAGCAAACATATTTACCGCATCTTAACCTGAGCAACTTTTCCTGTTTTCATAGGAGAACTCACTAGGGTAATGATTATTTTGACGCTTACTATTAACGAAAGACCAGAATTGTTTTAAATTGGAAAATAAAGATAGCTCAGTAGTATTTATATAGCTATCGCGAGTTAGTTCCTTACACAATCCTCTGAGTCTAGAAAACTCCCTGTAATCATGCACGGAATGTGTGGATTTATATTGTTTGTGTGCTATCTTTTTAGCTATAATGCAATTTTTAATTCTAATGAATCATACAGGAAATTTTCCAGCCAAGCACTTTTTTAGGGGTACAAACAAATAAATACCTATACAAATACAGAACCTCATAAAATATTCAACATGTCGTCAACAGTCTTATCCCTCAACAGGGCATCCCAATGAAACCCCTCCAGAAAGTCAGACACTTCAGAAAAATTGGCAAGCTTAAAGTTTCTGTAAAAGCCTTCAAACCGCAATAAATTGTCAGTTGTTAATGTGTTGGCGCCAATCTCCACACAGGGTGGCGGAGGAACTACAGAGAGATCGGCCTGACACACAGCAGTGGAGCGCTCTGAGTCAACACAAGGTCCAACAAAGACTCGCTGGCATTTAGAACATGATTAACCTGAAACAAGTTGTGAAATGCACAGGCGTTAGAAACTTCCTCGGTTGATGCAACCTCATCCAGAGGGGCACCTCTAACAGCTGATACTGAGAAACTTAAAGGACTCTACCCAAATGCCATAAGGCAGGTTGAAGTCTCCAATCACACAAAGAGTTGAGTCAGGCATGGCAGAAGTAAGACTATCCAATGTTTCAGTAAAAGTTGAATAGCACGAGGCACTGGACCTTGGTGGAAAGTAGACTGGACCCCAGATTAGGCTTGCTTTTCCAGAACCACTTGTCACAAAACTGTGCTCTATATTCCCAGGCACAACCATACGCCTACTGGTAATATCCTTGCGAACAGCAATCAATGTTCCTCCACCTCTCATGCACGTACTCGTCTCACTGGAACGGTCTTTACGGTAAATGATATATTCAGGAAGACTCAACTCTGCATCGTAGAAACTGCTGTTTAACCAGGTATCTGTAAAAACTAATACATCATAATGACATGCCTGAACATTCTCCATAAGCTGATGCAATTTGGTGCGCAGCCCCCGTATATTTTGGTAATAGGTTGTGTACGTCAGACCTTTTGTGGAAGTGCTTAGTTTTTTGTAACTATAGTAGGCACACCTTGATGATACTTAATCTGGACATCCCGTTCGCCATTGGACACTCTCCGCCGATACTCATTTCTAACATTTGCCTCAATGTCTCGCTGCATTCTGGTTAAATTAGGATTTACAAAAACTTTATGTACCTTAAGCTTACGACGGTTTAGGGTAACAGTTTGAACATGACTTGACTATTAAGTACAACCTTCAGACTCCGGAAACTATTTTTGTTTGGTTAACCAAACCTTGAACCCCAACCTTCATAATATCACTAAATAAACTCTTGATGTCTTCCATGTCAGATTTCTGCTCTGGGAGATTAAACATCATTAAATTACTTGCACGGGATTGGCGATGACCATAAACATCATTCGGCTGACCGCTGGAAGGGGTGGTTCCCTGGGGGAAGCTTTTTCGCTGCATCCAACTTAGAGCCGATACTTCAGCTCGCAAATCATTATTATTATGCCAGACTCTATAATCAACAAAATGTCTTAGTTGTATTAAAGGACTAAATAACTATTCTGTTGACAACGCCATCCTCGAAGTAACGTGGTACTAAATAATCGATTATATACTTTTTAATTGTTAAAAGTCTTGGAATCTAGCGGAGGTCGAACCCGGATCTACTACGTGACAGCCACCGGTATCCGGTATGAGTCTTTACCCTAACCAAAGACTCAAAAGATTATGTAATTTTGAAAGTGGCTCAGCCAAGATCGATCTACGTCTGGTGATAAGAGATGACAAAGAAGACACCCTGGCAGAAGAACAACAATGTCTATTGGTCAAAGACTTAATGAATTTGCACTGTACCCGATTACTAGAATACGCATGTCTTTTAGATTGTGGTACACCTACTTTGAATTATTTATAGGTCTTGGTCAGTATTCTATAATAAAGTTTTTAAGAGCAGCGTTGTGTTTTAATTTACGGTTAACTTTGGTTATTTCATTTAGGGCAGTTTGAGCGTTTTATTGGCAGACTGATCTGGCTTAATTCCGCTCAGAGTTTTACTGAAATGTGACTATTGACTTAGAATTTTGACAGATCTATCGTAGATTTGACTTTGGAGCTTAGGAGGGTATCCCCGTCTCTGTGGACTGCTGCTCCTGACTTAAGATTGTGGATGAGATTATCGGTAGAACAACCAGATGAGACTACGTCCCTGTGAACTGGAGTTCAATGTTGAGTGGACTAGATTGGAGACACAGTCTGATAGACTGATGGTCCGCTCGGCTATTTATTTAATAAAATTAGGAAAGGGTGATATTTAATTTGTAGTTTATGAATCTTAGTAGTTCACAATATGGAAAATATCTCAACTGGATTACTGGATTCAAAAATCTGATAGGATCATTTCAGTTAATTAAAGCTTACCAAGTCTAAATAAATGAAAAGAGCCTAGAGAGAAAATTAACTGTCCGAAATACGAAAGAGCAAAGATGAGGATTTTAAAGATTGGATGATGTCTTTTTTTCAACAAGCTAGTGAGGAAAGGAAACCGGAATATTTAAAACACCGGTTTATAAAGCATTGTTTAAATTTTGTAGTGAAATCACTTTCGTCTTCATCAGTGACAAATCAAACCGACTCGAAGTAACTCAAATCTGACCTCGAGGACGTCACTAAGGTGTGGGAGAGCCGTAAGTCGTAAATACTCTACTACCCTTATACTATCAACGCAACCTGAGCTCCAACTCACTTAAACTGAGGTCCTGCATGGTCACACCAACTCAAAGGCATCTTACTATCTGAGCATAAAAGAAGAATCAATTATTGTAACAGTTCATATTACAATGGAAACCATTTGAAGTTTATCGTTGATAACTTATAATAACAAATAAGCGCAAAATGGTGACGACTGAAACAACGCATGATTTGAGAGAGCCCCGAAAAAGTGCGAAAAATAGTAAATCGGTGTGTATTCACTGTAAAAAAAAGTTGCGAGAACCCAGTGCAATGTGTAAATTGTACCGAAAACTTTCATCCTTTCTGTTTGAGACAAGCTGCTGCTAAAAAATCGGCAATTTGTATCCACCAAACGTCGCATTAAATATGGTAAAGCTGAAGAGAAAGATTTGATCATTGCTAATCTACAAGAAAAACTAAGAAGTCTGGAAGAGAGATACCGTCTCCTAAAAGAAAAAGTGGATTATATGTGGAAAAATCGGGAAACAATGGTAAATCCTGAAAAATACAAAGGTAAACAACAACAAACATTCCCTCCCCTTCACCCGCATTTGAGCATCAGTCCTACCAACATTAACAAGAAATCAGCAGTTCACTTAGTTCCAAAACAGTCAACAGGTGGCCACACCAAAAATATTAGCGACAGTAGCAACCGCAAAACGGAAAACGCTGATCAACTCATGGAGACAGACCTTAACGAAATCTCAAACGACAATTCCGAGAGGGAAGGCCAAGAGAAACACGAGAGAGAGAAGATTGAAAATCACGTAAATGTCATAAACTTTGATGACGATGATGTTTTCATAAATAGTGGCCCCTTAAGCAAGGAAAATGAGGGAAAATCAAGCCACCTTTACAAAAACCAGGAAGATATTGATGCCGAATCAGGTTGGAAACTGGTAACCAGGAGAAGAAGACAAAATCATGTACAGGAAAAACGACCCAAACCATTCTTGGGTATACAAATGAATGCATCCCCGGCCTCAAAATCGCCCAAAAAAAGGGCTACATATTTCTTTCACGATGTATTGCTCCTGAAGTTGAGGCACATGCAATCCTGAATTTCCTTAAATCACAACATTTGGATGAGGGGTGTAGATGTGAAAAAATGAAAACTCTACACAACAAAAGAAGCTCTTTTAAATTAGAGGTTCCTGATGAAAAGAAGGCGAGTTATCTTGAGGCTAGCCTTTGGCCCAGGGGAGCTATTATAAATCATTTTTTAAACCTTCAAAGCCGCAGCAAAAGAGGAAACTCCAGAGCTCGGGTTCACATCAAGAACAAGGGTCAAATGAACCAGCCGTCAAACCAAATAGAGTGAGTCTACCACATTATAATGTTCGTTCCATTCGCCAAAAAATAGACTCTTTTGAAGCAGGAGTGGTCGACAAATCACTCTCACTGATAGGACTCACAGAACACTGGCTCTGTGAGCATGAATTGCGTTCCTTTAATTTAGCAGGGTACCAATTGGGAGCCTATTCAACACGAACTTCTTGCAAGGGAGGAGGTACATTAATTTTAGTTAATAATAGTTTTAATTTTGTTGAAGTAAATACACTCTCTGAATTTTACCAAGAAAAACACATTGAATTTTGTTGTATATATTTAAATTGATTAGAGTTTTATGTAATTGTTTTTTTATAGATCACCATCTGGTAACTTTGACATTTTTCTGGAGGCAGTGGAAAACATATAGAAAAACTTGGACAAAATAAGAAATTTGTTTTGGCAGGGGATTTTAATGTCTCTTTTGGGACTGATCAGAGAGAAGCTAATGATCTCTGTGATATGTTGGCTAGTCTGGGATTTAAGGCATCAACTTTTAACAACACTAGAGGTGCTGCTTGCTTAGACAATGTTTTCATAAATTTTTCATCAGATTCCATTCATTCTGAGGTTGTTGACCTTCAGATCATTTGGGACAGGTCTTATATTTTGAGACAAGTTCTAACTCTAGTTGTCAGGGTAAGTCCGAACCTATAACTTTTAGACCAATTACTCAGTATGGTCTTCTTAATTTTCATAATACATTAGAAACTTGTTCCTGGTCTTTCCTTGATGACAAAGATACTGTGGAAGATTTAGCTGAGAAGTTTGTTGATCGTGTCAGGGAGGCCTATCTGCATTATTTCCCAGAGAACACATACGATGCAAAAAACAACCAATCTCACAGAGTTCCATGGTTCTCGGACTCAATGAGGGATGTGAGGAATCATCTGTCTTTCTTGAAAGAAGTTTGTGAACAATACGACACAGTTGGTAATAGAGAAGAATTCAAAAGGTTCAGAATATTGTACACTAGCGCGGTCAAAGATGCGCATTTAAAGATCCTTTACACAAATAGTGCACTATGTAAAAATCGACCTCACCTATTGGTCGATCCATCTCGTATTACGATATGTCTGCGTGATGCAATCGATTTCTGTCAAGAGCTCTTGTGGTGTAGAGGTTTAGATCGTTGGGTCTCACCTGGAAAACGCGGGTTCGAACCCCGTTGCTTTTTTTTATTTTTTTTTAAAGATTATGTTTCTAAACAGCTTTTTTTTTTGATTTTGGGTATGTCTTGGGTTAGATTGGGTTAGCACCTGGTTAGTTTCCTTTTCTGGAGCCCCCGTAGCGAGCGAAGCGAGCGGAGGGCCATGCGGATCGACCAATGGGAAAGGCCGATTTTTATATAGTGCACTATTTGTGTAAAGGATCTTATAATGCCAAAGATGCCAAACCTAAAGCGAATGATAACCTCATATCCTCTTCAAAAAATCCGACCAAATGCATGTGGGATATCATAAATAGTCACAGTGGAAGGGACAAAAAACAGAGCATCAACCCCAATATCTCATCTAATAATTTTAATCACTTCTTTGTCAATATACCTCATGAAATAATTAATGATATTCCTACCACTCAGACTAATCCTCTTTCCCGCCTTGAAGGCATAAGACTGCCCGAATCAGAGTTTTCTTTTAAAGATGTCTCTTTCGACACTGTGAGAGACATCATTAACAACTTAAAAAAACAAAAAAACTAATGATATATATAACCTCTCTGTGCGATTATT
>MU182765.1:37353-53252 GCA_016904865.1 Pissodes strobi
TCAATATATTATTCATTTATTTTCTGCTTATACAAAAATCTTATTATATTTGTGCATGTATTTTTTCGTTAAATAATAAACATTTTGTTTATTTTTTCCTTTTTTATTACTTTTTTTTTGGCTTTGGTGTTATTATTATAATTCTTTAATATTACATATTTTTAAATTTTGTAAATTTGTTTTGTGTTCATTAAAATAATATGCTCAAACTATATTTGATTGTCCAACTTTTTTATTTATTTTATTTCATTTATTATAAATCTGTTCACTGCTTAAAAAACAACTTTTTGTGTTTCAAGATGTATTTTTTCCATCAAATAATAAATATTTCCTTTAATTTTGTTCTTTTTTTTTGGGTCGCTCCCATTGTTTTGCGGAAAACTACTGGTTTTTATTTCATTTTGCGATCGTTTTAATTATATTTTATTGTTCTATTTTTATATATTTTATTTATTATCAATATATTACACATTTATTTTCTACTTATACAAATATCTTATAATATTTGTGTATGTATTTTTTCGTTAAATAATCAACATTTTGTTTATTTTTGCCTTTTTTATTATTTTATTTTTTGGCTTTGGTGTTATTATAATTCTTTAATATTATTTTTAATTAATTTTTATTTAATTTTGCGATCGTTTCAACTATATTTTATTGTTCTATTTTTTATATTTTATTTACTATCAATATATTATACATTTATTTTATGTTTATACAAAAATCTTATTATATTTGTGTATGCATTTTTTCGTTAAATAATCAACATTTCACATTTCATTACTATGTTTCGTACAGCCTTTACTCTTCATTTAAATCAACATTTTGTTTATTTTTGCCTTTTTTATTACTTTATTTTTTGTCTTTGGTGTTATTATTATAATTCTTTAATATTATTTTTAATTTTTTGTAAATTGGCTTTGTGTTCATTAAAATAATAAATGCTCGAACTATATTTGATTGTTCTACTTTTTATTTCTTATATTTCATTTATTATAAATCTGTCTTTTTGTGTTTGAACATTTATTTTTTCCGTCAAATAATAAATATTTCATTTAATTTTGTTTTTTATTATTTTAATTTTTTTGCTTATTATTATTTTTGTGTTAATAAATTTTTTTTTTTAAGTTTCATACCAAAAAACGCTTTAAAAAATAAACTAAAATAAAAAATAAGCCCCAACCAGGTCTGAGGTTGTCCGGACAGACAGTAGCAGTGCAACGATTAATCAAAAATTATAATATCGCTAAAATTTGACGTCTTGACAAACGATACGAGCCCGCCACTGGTTTGCCCTCGTCAACAAACAGTCGTCTCTCAAATTCAACGGGATTTTTCTTACTTCATTTTCTTCGCGTTTCATATCGAATCCAGACTCGCTGAGATGGAAATTGTATAACGAGGAGCCTTTAAAATCCTTTTCATCAAGAAAAGTTCACTAAAAGAGTAGCTAAGTAGGAATGGCTTATTAGCTCATTATTAGCTGGATGAGATGAATAAATCAATTTTTTAAATTAATTGGTTTCTTAGATTAATAAGTTTTGTTCTGGCAGTGATTTAGAAAGTGATTCTTGATCTCATTTTAAGACAAAAGTTCATATTCAACATGATTCTACAGGGTGTTCAAATGCAGTAGGTTAACCCTTTGATATCCAGTATCGAGTGCTCAACAAATCAACCGCACTTGATCATGTTTGACGAAAATAAAATTCGATTTTAACTTTCTTTGTTGCGTCCGAAAGGGTGAATCTTTCAATATAGTTAAAGAATAACTAATTTTAATAACCTATCAATTATACAGGGTGCGTTTACTGACCTATTTACACGTCCAGATAAAATGAATCCCAAAGAATTGATACTTTTATACGAATAACTTACCTGGTTTTATTCATAAGTTCCTTCGCGATGCCTTGGCCCCTGTAAGCTCCGTTCACGGAGATAATCTTCACAGTCATAGCTTTATCACAGTCTGGGAATCGGGCAAACACGTCCGATTCTTTGGCAACACGGTCCAGAAGTCGCGTAATTTTAGAAAATTTCTTGTCTGTGATTTTTAGGCTGTTATCGCTCTCCTTGTCTAGGTAACCTGCAAAAAAATAGGGTTATATTTGCTATAAACAATATTTACGTGAAGCGGCGCTGCCTTTCGTATTAAATTTCCCTAAAATACGTAATAGTGTTGGCAACACTGACGTAAAGCAATAATGACATTGGTGACAAGTGACAACCAATAAGATACAGTTACGAAAACAAAAGATGACAGTTGTTAATCGTGACCTCTTATGACTATGTTAGACATAACAATTACTCAACTTGCCTCTTTCTAGTAACCCATTCAAACAGACTCCAATAGTCTTTCCATTGTGTACTGCCTTTAAATTTAGTCCATTGTCAATTCCCTTTGTAGCAAATTTTTCCAGGTCTAAACATCTTGGTTCGTTTTCATTTATCAATCCTGAAAGAAATGGGATTAATCTGGATTTTCGACTAATCTGGATTTCGCTTACCTAAATAGTTGTTTAGTGGTTCGTCTTTAAAAAAGAACTCCCTCAGGAAGTTGAGGATATCTTCTTTGTCCTCTATAGTGGCCACCACGATATCGTATTCCTTTGGACTGACTGGTGTTGTTGGAGTGATTGGAGGGGTCATCGCTTCTGGATCGACGGACTGTAATAGAGAAAGGCGACATATAAGATGAGAGAGGACAAAGCATTTAACTTTCTGGAATTATATCGTAAACATGATTTTCCTGATCATTTTAATCCTAAAAAATGAGCGTTCCACTCTTACTAGCAAATAATGTCTTTCAGAATGCTGTCAATTATAGTTTGGGTTAGTTTAAGGTTCCCATCGGAAACTAGATACTTTGCTATAAATATTATATTAAGGGCCGATATATCCATTTACCAAGAACATAAATACCATAGATAACAATTGTTTCTATGATAATTATCTTCTGGATAAAGTTACCAAGAGATGGATATAACGGGCCTAAGAATATATTTTAAAGCCACTGGCAGATATTTTGCGTATGCTTATGGTAGCCAAAAGTTGGATATTATTGTAGAGTTTAACCTCAGAAAGTTGGGTTGATCAAAATCCTCTTGACGGGAGGTCGCGAGAAGCCGGTAAACAATTAAACAATAAACCACTTTGATTTAGTGGTAGCACGTTTATCCGGGATTGCGATCTGTACAAATGCTCCGTTTTTATTAGTCGACACAGATCACGTGTGATTGCGAGGTTATGTGAAGTATTTTGTTATGTGTTTCCAAAATATTAAAACACCAGCAAAAATTAACCAAAATTAACCCAATACATGCCCAAAATCTACAAAAACTTTAAAATTGTTTCGGAATTATTGAGTGAAGGCAACAGCACGGCCACAACCATCTCCAGTTACGGATAGTGGATATTCGATAAATCTAATATTTGTACTTAAATCTCATTACGGGATCCGTGAAAATGGCTTCCGCGCGGCCATTTTGTAAAAGGAATGACATATTTTCAGAGATCTTTGAAGAGTGATCTTTAAGGACTATCCAAATCAATACAAATATGTGAGTGTATAGACATCACTTCAAAATTCATCATAAAATGACAGATGACGTCTGTCAAAGTCAGAGTGACAGATGACTTTGACATATGCTCGTGCACTGATAGATGACATGCCACGCTTTACAAAAAAATAACAGTTTACAATTCTCAAACCCAGAGCGACAGCTGAATTTGGAATTACGCGTGCGCGCATGTCTTAATAACCCAAGTGGGCCTAGCCCAAGTTAATGACGTCATAGTTTGCATTGATGAATCGCCACCAGAGTCAAAGGATGGCTCTAAGTTCATTATTTTCAATAGCGCTCTGTATAAATTTAAATTCAAAATTCAGTGTAATCCAACGAGAATTAGACAAGACGATTTTTTGACTTTCCCTGTACTTTTATAAAAAAACTGAAATATCCATCTTATGTAATTTTCTCCCGCGAATTCGGATATGTTCAGCAAAAAAACAATTGAATATCAAATAAAAATGCTAGGGGTCACTTTGATATTTTTTTTTAAATGGAACTACTACATTTTTGGACTCTCTAGAAAAATCTAAACACATTTTGTGTATAATATGCTATACCTATCTTTAGCTGTTTACCAAATATTGACAGTTGAAAGTCGGGCATTTTGACACTTTGACAGGCTCTAAAATCTAAACCGCACGAGATCAAAGAAAACGGTTTGCACATTCCTATCTTGGGTTGTCATAAGCTATCGAATGATAGTAACTTTGAATTTAACCGGATGTTTAAAAGTTCGGGTTAATTTTATCCGCAGGTTAAATTCGAAGATACTGTCATTCGATAGCTTATGAAAACTTAAGATAGGAATGTGCAAACCGTTTTCTTTTATCTCGTGCGGTTTAGATTTTAGAGCCTGTCAAATTGTCAAAATGTCCGACATTCAACTGTCAATATTTGGTAAACCGCTAAGGTATGGAATATTTTACACAAAATGTGTTTAGATTTTTCTAGAGAGTCCAAAAATGTAGTAATATACAGGGTGTTCCATTTAAAAAAATATCAAGGTGACCCCAAGCACTTTTATTTGATGTTCAATTGTTTTATGCTGAACATATCCGAATTCGCGGGAGAAAATTACATAAGATGGCTATTTCAGTTTTTTTTTATAAAAGTACAGGGAAAGTCAAAAAATCGCATTGGATAACCCTGTACGCTTATACCCGTTTGGATAATTGGCATTTGTTTTCAACATGGCGGCTCAGGAGAAACATCATTAGGCGGTCATATAGAATTTGAGCAAAATGACTTCTGCGCCGCCATTTTGTAAAACGAATGGCATCTTGTCAGAGATCTTTGAAAAGTGAACGTTAAGGACTATCCAAATCAATACAAATGTGTGAGCGTAAAGACATCACTTCAAAATTGGCAAACCTAACCTACAAAATGACCTTGACAGATGACGTTTTCTAAAATGTTGCGTGGTGTAATTTTAAAATATTCTAGGAAAAACCGACGTTGCCAAATATACAATATGTATCATTCATAGGTAGTGGGTGAGGTTTCATTGTTTCGTTTAATTGCTAAAGTTCACAAGGCCCGGACACTTTTGTCAATTAAAATTAATACATTACTTAAGTGCATATGGGACATAGAAATTTTATAATAATACACAATTCAAAAATGGCGTACCTACTCAAATGTCAAATTCATAGTGACAGATGATTTTTGATCTACCGGAGCAGGTATAATGCTTAATTATCTTTAAAACCGCTAAAGGCATATCAATGAAAATTGCTACCACAAATTTTAAAACGATACTGAATCTAAAAATTATATCAGCAACGTTGCCAGATTTTACCGTTTTGTCCTACACGCAGTGACAAACGATAGAAGCAAATCAAAATCGACTTTTTGGATCCGTACAGGGAGAAAACGGTTATAGAAGGACAAAAACGGTTTACACTTTCCCATCCTTATGTTGGTACCAATCGTGTATCAGTACCATTTTGGCACTATTCTTGGTAATTTAATTTTGTTCTAGTTCCGAAGTCATTAGATATCAAAAATCGATAAGGCTTAGTATTTTATGTAGAATTCAAAAATGTAAAAATTACGTGGTGTTCGATTTAAAATAACGAAGTTACTGGGTGTAGGGCGAAACTGAAAATGCTGGCAACGTTGCTACTACGATTTTTACATTTGGTTTTTAAGATAATTAAGCTTTCCGATAAGTATCTACTTTTTAGTAACCCGTTATGTGCACCCAACAAATGGCGTAGCGCACGTGAACGTCATAAAATGACAGATGACACCTATCAAATTCATAGTGACAGATGACTTTTGACATGGCGCGCAGTGATAGGTAATAAATATTGCGTCAACCAAGTCCAGAATAATGGATTTTTCGCGTATCGGGTTTAGGTTATGCTAATTTATGATGAATTAACCTTTACACGTCATATACCTATCCCCACCAACATAAATGTATGATACACTGGAGTTACTTCGGTTTTGTTGGCGAAAACGCTAGTTTTTGCCTGATGCAGATTTGTTTGCTCAATTTTGGACCTAACCTATTCTAGCCTAGCATAAAAGAATCGGCGAATCGCCTAATAATCATAAAACCAGAAATGGAGAAATTTATATTTTATATATATTTATATCCAGCTAAAATCCCGCCATTTTCAAGCTCTGACAGGTGACAAATAACATAACCCAAGCAAAACCCGCTCCAGACCGGATTATGCTTGTCTAACCTAACGATGACGTCATCAACACTTCCCCTACTTTAGGTTATGTCGCGAAAACGTTAGATTATGCTCAAAACCTAAACCGTTTATGCTGGATTAACCTCGCGAAAAAACGCTTAATGATAGATTACTTTTGACACATGCTCGTGCATTGATAGATGACATGCCACGCTTTCCAAAAAAATGACAGTTGACAATTCTCAAACACAGAGCGACAGCTGAATTCGAAATTATGCGCGCGCATGTCCTAATAACTCAAGTGGGTCTAGCCCAAGTTAATGACGTCATAGTTTGCATTGCTGAATCGCGACCAGAGGCACAGGATGACTCTAAGTTCATTATTTTCTATAGCGCTCTGTATAAATATAAATTCAAAATTCGGTATACATATATTCTTATATCCGTTTGAATAGTTATCATTTGTTTTCAACATGGCGGCTCAGGAGAAACATCATTAGGCGGTCATATAGAATTTAAGCAAAATGGCTTCTGGGCCGCCATTTTATAAAACGAATGACATCTTTTCAAAGATCTTTGAAAAGTGAACGTTAAGGACTATCCAAATCAATACAAATATGTGAGGGTACAGACATCACTTCAAAATTGGCAAACCTAACCTATAAAATGACGTTGACAGATGTCGTTTTTTAAAATGTCGCGTGATATAATTTTAAAAAGCGGCTAAATATTCTAGGAAAAACCGAGGTTGCCAAATATACAATATGTATTATTCATAGATACATTTGTTTTTTTATTGCTTAAACTTCACAAGCAGTTTTGTTAATTAAAATTAATACATTACTTAAGTGCATATGGGACTTAGAAATTTTATAATAATATTAACGATGACGTCAGAGGACCGAAATGACCGCAGTGGCTTCCGGTTACTATACACAATTAAAAAATGGCGTACTCAAATGTCAAATCCATAATGACAGATGACTCTTGACCTACCCGAGCAGGTAATGCTTAATTATCTTTAAAACCGCTAAAGGCATACGAATGAAAATTTCTACCACAAAGTTTAAAATGATACTGAATCTAAAAATGATATCATCAACGTTGCCAGATTTGACCGTTTTGTCCTACACGCAGTGACAAGCGATAGAAACAAATGAAAATCGAGCTTTTGGACACTTTGGAGCGGTACAGAGAGAAAACGGTTATAGATAAAAAAAAACACGGTTTGCACTTTCCTTAATGTTTAAAAAGATGGTACCAATCGTGCACCAGTACCATTTTGGCAATATCCTTGGTAATTATTTTTCTTCAAGGTTCGATTAGGCTTAGTATTTTATGTAGAATTCAAAATTGTTAAAATTTAAAATAACGAAGTTAATGGTTGTAGGGCAAAACTGAACATTCTAGCAACGTTGCTACTACGATTTTTAAATTCGGCATCTCGTGCAATTTTGTAATACCAACTTTCATTAATTCCATCTTTTGCGGTTTTGAAGATAATTAAGCTTTCCGGTAAGTATCTACTTTTTAATAACCCGGTAAGCGCGCGCAATAAATGACGTAGCGCACATGAACGTCATAAAACGACAGATGACGCCTGTCAAATTCAAAGTGACAGATGATTTTTGACATTTGGCTTCTGCCAAATCCAGAATATTAAATTACTTTTGACATATATGCTCGTGCATTGATAGATGGCATGCCAAGCTTTACAAAAACATAACAGTTGGCAATTCTCAAACCCAGAGCGACAGCTGAATTTGGACTTACCCGCGCGCGCATGTCCTAATAACTCAAGTGGGCCTAGCCCAAGTTAATGACGTCATAGTTTGCATTGATGAATCACCACCAGAGACAGAGGATGTAGACAATTGTCGTCTACCCCTACTTTGTCATGGGTAAATGACATCATCTTCAATCAGCTTTAACAGTTATGTACAGGGTTATCCAACGAGGACTAGACAAGGCGATTTTTTGACTTTCCCTGTACTTTTATAAAAAAAAAACTGAAATAGCCATCTTATGTAATTTTCTCCCGCGAATTCGGATATGTACAGCAAAAAACAATTGAACATCAAATAAAAGTGCTAGGGGTTACTTTGATATATTTTTAAATGGAACGCCCTGTATATTACTACATTTTTGGACTCTAGAAAAATCTAAACACATTTTGTGTATAATATCCTATACCTATCTTTAGCTGTTTACCAAATATTGACAGGTGAAAGTCGAGCATTTTGACACTTTGACAGGCACTGAAATCCAAACCGCGCGAGATCAAAGAAAACGGTTTGCACATTCCTATCTTGGGTTTTCATAAGCTATCGAATGATAGTAACTTTGAATTTAACCGGAGGTTTAAAAGTTCCGGTTAATTTTATCCATTTTTTCTAGAGAGTCCAAAAATGTAGTAATATACAGGGTGTTCCATTTAAAAAATATCAAAGTGACCCCCTAGCACTTTTATTTGATGTTCAATTGTTTTTTGCTGAACATATCCCGATCCGAATTCGCGGGAGAAAATTACATAAGATGGCTATTTCAGTTTTTTTTATAAAAGTACAGGGAAAGTCAAAAAATCCCCTTGTCTAGTCCTCGTTGGATAATCCTGTACAAGTAGTACGAATTAAGAACCCAACAAAACATCACCCACTCCCAGTACCATCTATAGATTGATGGGGGGTGGATAAAAATTACTGGCTTAATTCAATACCTAATTTACAATTTAGATCAAATCAATTCGAGGTGATTATAATTATGACATTAACCTTTTTGATAAATCGAAACTGTGTCTTTGCGTACCTCTCTTTTTCCCTTTCAAAGTCGTACCAATTCCCTATTGTTTGCAAATTAAGATCGAGTTAATGATGGCATCACTGCTATTGTACGTACAATTTGCATATCGCAATAAATTACTTAGACATGTGAACTGTAAAAACCGCTTTAGATATCGGATAAATTAATTAGAACGCATGTCATTTAGTTATTGGTGTGTAAATGTAAGTGAGATATACAGGGTGGTTCTTCGCAGCTATATTATTAAGCAATCAATATATCGGTGAAAAGAGTGTTAGATTTATAATTATTAAAGTCAATTACTGAGGCGGTCATCAGAGTTGAATCCAGGTTTACACTGGGTAGGGACAGCTAGTGATGTTCCGATAATACTCATACACAGGTATCGATATTTTGACGTCGATACTATTTTTTTTTATTTCGTATCGATTTAACCTACAGTATCATTTGATACCAAATTCCGTTCTTTCCGCGGAGATTACTATGGCATGATTTAACAAAAAAAAAACGAAGAAATGTGAAAATGTCAAGGGTTTCTTTTTCGCTGATTCTTTACTTTGTTTTGCATTTTATAGTGTCCATCTTTTATAATCGATTTTGCCGATACCAGAGAGATATCACACATCCCTAGGGGCAGCTGGTATATGTTATGTATATAATTTCCATAACGAAATAATATTAAATAATGTAATTGTTTGATATTGCGTCTTAATATCTAATAAGCCGGCATCGTTTTATAATCGAACGTTATGTAACATTAAATATATATTAATATAATGTTTTCTAATAGTCATGGTTCGCGTATTAGATAGTATAATAAAGCGTTATCGATAATTAACTAGATAATTTAAATATTTAATTAATTCTCAGAATAGTTTATGCTACATCACAAGTTGTTCGTGAAGAAGCTTAAAAATATTTTGAAATAGCTACACAAAGGGATATTGACACTATTTATGTTCGGCTGATCTCAAAAATATATATTTAAAGCAAATTTTAAACTATAAAAATATCGAAATAATATCCTACTGGGGTTTTTCTTAAGTTTGGGTTAACGGGAATTTATATCTCACATGTAAACGAGGCCTAAAGCCAGTCTAAATGTAAACAGTAGCCGTATTCGATTTACTACTTTGGATCGATTCAGATCGATCTAACTGAACTTTATTGAACTGATTCGTGTTCGATTGTAAAAATATCACTTTGCCCCCACTACCTAAAAAGTGATCCAGCTCACCTGTAAGTGAACCGAAAATGGACCGGGATCACTTAGATCGGTTCAGTAGTTCAGGTAAAAGATGGCATTTAACATTTAAATGTCAATTGTCAATCGGCTTTTTTTATTGTTTTCATAATTTCATTTGACCTTGGCTCACTAAACTGAAATATCAGATCAGTTTCAGTTCATTTTGAACTGATCTCCAGTCTCAATCGAATACGGCTAATGTCAATTAATGTCCGCAAATTAGTGCCGAAATATCTTCCTTTAATATACAGGGTGATACATTTGTATCAACTTTTTTTTGAGTCATCAAAGCAAAAAATTATAAAATTAGGGCGATATTTTGATATTTCGAGGTCAATCGGGTGAAAGTTGCTATATATATAAGAGCAGGTTTACAGGGCCATTTGTTATGTTTCGATTCCTTTTTATTAAATCATAAAATCACTTCAATTTTCTGATAGTTTTATGTTTATTTTTTTTATAGCTTTGGCACACACACTAAAGGGAGATCCTATGGCGTTCGACGAGCGGTGTGTGTGCGAAGATGTTGATTGACAGGGTTCTTGAATATTTGTAGGTTGTAATTAGGGGGAAACAGATGTCCTGGGAGTGAGTTCCACAGTGATGCAATGCGCCAAACAAAAGAGTTCTTGTAAAGCGATGCTCTAGGTGTTTTCAGTTGTACGACGAACCGGTGCGCTCTTGCCGTCTGCCGTGACTGTCTGGCAGGGGTTGTCAGGGGCGGGATGAGGCTGGCCAAATCCCGAGAAAATCTGCCGTGAAAGTATCTGTAAAACAGGGACATCTCGGCCACATATCTGCGGTATTCCAGACTATCAAAATTCCGGGTCAACTCCGGGTCGCCGATGAGACGCACAGCTCCCTTCTGAACGGAATCCAGCAGCTTTAGGGTGTGCTTTGCTGCGGCACCCCATATGTGTGAGCAATATTCTAAGCACGGTCTTATTTGGTGTATAGAGTTTTTTGTTGCGAAATAGCGCACCAAGCTTCAGGGAGGCTGATTTTGCGATGTTAGCAACGTTGTTATGTCAGGACATATTGCTGTTGACCGAGACACCCAGTAGTCCGATTGTCGAGGATGAAGGAATGGTCCATCCTGCCATAATGATGTCAGGGCCCGCCATATTGGCCCTCTTGGTAAACGTAGCTGCTTGGGTCTTTGCTGCATTGAACTGGACCAAATTTCTGTCGCCCCAAGTTTGAACTTTCTCCAGGTCTTGATTAATTGCTGGAATCTGTTCCTGTCTGCGGTGATAAGTCTCAGTCGCCGGTAAAGGTTTTTCTGATCTAAATTGGGAGATAAGGGTACGTCATCTGCAAAACTGTAAACAGTATTATTCGTTTAGGTCAGCAGGTCAATAATATAGATGAGGAACACAGTTGGTGAAAGTATTGCGCCCTGAGGCACGCCCGCGTTAATGGTGAATGTGTCTGAGATGTGTTCATCAACTGCAACGTGTAGAGATCGGTTCTTAAGGAAACTGGCAAGCCTGCTGCAGAGAGAGGCTGGCAGTCCGAAGGACGTCAGTTTGTTGAGCAATCTGTCATGCCAAACTCTGTCGAATGCCTTCGAAATATCCAACGCAATCGCTCGAGACTCTCCGTAGTTCTCAATTGCCCTGCTCCATATATGAGTGACATAGGCCAATATAGCTCCTGTCGATCTCTCTTTGCGAAAGCCGTATTGATTATCGCTGATTATCCTGTTGTTCTCGAAGTAGGTACTTGAGTAGTTGCAGATTGACTACACGTTCCATGACTTTGGAGATTATTGGAAGCAAGGCAATTGGGCGATAGTTTGAGGGCGTGGTTTTCTTGCCTTTTCTTGGAACAGATTGCACTCGAGCGACTTTCCAAGAAGATAGGTAAATCCCTTTTCGGTAAGACAGAGAAAAAAGCCTGGAAAAAACGGGTGTTAGTTCGTTGGCGCAGTTCTTTAACACGATGGCAGGTATTCCTCCGGTCCTGATGCCTTTTGCGTATCTAGGTCATTAAGGATTTTCGATATGGTGGGATTGCTAGTCCCCCATCGGGCGCCTTCCCAAGTGGCGCATATGGGAATGCCTTCTAGATATAGATGGTACCGGGGAAATTAAATACCCGGAGCGGACCAAAACTCACAATCGAGCAGCGTTTAACCCAGAATGGGCAGCTGCACTGGTGAAAGGCAGCAGTTTCATCAAAATCGGACTATAGCGCAAGAAGAATCACTTTGGACCAAGCACGGAAAAGCGTAGGTGAAGCAGCAAAAAATGGGTTTCCCACTGCGGTATAGAAAAGGAACGGAACCCTTACTGTAGTATAATCTTCCAAAAATCGAAATGGCAGACGAAAACAGGAAAATGGCCCTCAGTCTGGGGCACCCCTTAAATGGGGAAAGGGTGCGAAGAATACCCCCGTCGCCTACCATTGAGAATCAAGGAAGCAGAGAGAAATTACAGATATATGGCAAGACAGTACGCATTGCCACCTGGAACGTACGCAGCTTATTCATGCCCAGGAAATTAGCAAACACTCAGGCCGAGATGAGTAGAATGAAAATTGATATACTGGGGCTAAGTGAAGTAAGATGGCCTGGCTCCGGAAAACAAAAAACAAAAGAAGGATACATTTATTTTTCAGGAGGAACCGACCTGGAACATCAATACGGAACAGTCATACTCGTTTCAGACAGAATAGCGCAATCGGTTATAGAACTGAACGATAGAACAATAGCGCTACTGAAACTACGAACAACTCATAGAGACCTAAATATAGTTCAGATTTATGCTCCAACAAGCGACAAGTCAGATCAAGAAATCGAAGAATTTTATAACAAAATAGATGAAATAATGCGGCTGACGAAGAGAGGAGAGATAACGATGATCATTGGAGACTTTAATGCCAAAATTGGCCATGGCGCTGAAGGAGACAACATAGGAGCATATGGTCTTGGCACAACAAACAACAGAGGAGATAGACTCGCACAATTCTGCATAGAGAACAACCTTTTAATAGCCAACACCTTCTTTAAACAGCATTACAGAAGACTATATACTTGGAAATCACCTGCAGACAGAGAAGGGAGAATTGTCAGGAATCAAATAATTGATTTCATACTACTCGACATAAACTTTAAGAAGTATATGAAATCCGTAAAAACCTACCGTAGGGCAGACATTCATAGTGACCACAATCCAGTTGTAATGGACTTTAGACTCAAAAGATTCCCGAAAGTTGAAAGAGAAAGAGTAGCAAGAAAAATAGATACCGCACAACTAAAAAACCCCATAAGAAAGAAAGAAATTAATCTCAAGATCGAGAAAGAAACAGAAACGATAGCGAAATCGGTACAGAGAGAAGACATCGAAGGAACATGGAATGCTTTAAAAACTAAAATAACAAATATCCAAGAGAAAGATATTGGATTCACGAAGAACAACAGAAAACAAGAATGGATAATACAAGAAATGATGGACCTCATGGATCAAAGACGAAAACACAAAACAAACCCAACAGAATACAAACATCTCAACAAAATCATTAGAAAAATGTGCAGAGAAGCTAAAGAAAATTGGATGTCAACCAAATGTCAAGAAATAGAACAACTCCAGGAAAGATATGACACTTTTAACGTAAACAAGAAAGTAAAAGAAATGAGCGGCAAGAAACAATTCTAAGAGATAATAATAACGAAATAATTTTGGGGACAGAAGACAAACTTGCGAGATGGAAAGAATACATCCAAACACTTTTCGACGATGATAGACCTTGTGTCCCACCACCCACAGATAATCAAATAAATTAAAAAGGTCTAGAAATAACTAAAGAAGAAGTTGTTCATGCAATAAAGGCACAGAAAAATGGAAAAGCCACCGGCCGGCCCCGACAAAATCAACGGCGAAATACTCCAATTAATCGCAGAAAACGAAAGCAAAAGCCTAGACTTGATAACATCACTATTCAATAAGATATATAACTCCGGCAAAATACCATCGGACTGGCTGAAATCAACATTCGTAACACTGCCAAAAAAACCTAATTCCTCACAATGCGATGACTACGGGACAATAAGTCTGATGTTTCATGTCCTTAAAACTTTTCTCAGAATCATCCATACACGAATTTACAAGAAGTGCGAATATCAGATGGATAACACTCAGTTCGGATTTCGAAATGGATTGGGAACGCGAGAAGCTCTTTTTTCCCTAAATGTACTGACACAAAGATGTAGAGACATGAATGTAGAGGTATATGCATGTTTCATAGATTACCGAAAAGCGTTCGACTGCGTTAACCATCAAAAGATGATCGAAATTCTGAGAACAACCGGGGTCGACGAACAAGACCTACGCGTTATCTCAAAACTCTATTGGCACCAAACGGCAACAGTCGAAATAGAACAAACAACATCGGAAGATCTGTCGTTCGACAGTATTCGGGGTCTATATTTAGAGAAGCATTAGACGAGGCCCAAGTTGGAATCATGATCAACGGAACTATGATAAACAATATTAGATACGCTGACGATACCGTCTTAATAGCAAACAACGTACAAGAACTAAAAAATATAATAAATTCCGTAGTTCTTCATGGTGACATGTTCGGCTTATATCTAAATATGTCTCCAAACTCCAAAACCAAATTACTAGTCTTCTCAAAGACGCCAACAAACGTACATTTACATGTCAAGGGACAAACAATAGAACATGTAACCTAGATAAAATATCTGGGAGTTAATATCAACAGCCAGTTTAACCCGAAAAAAAGAAATATTATAAAGGATTGAATAAAATTGAACAAACAAAAATAGAAACAGGACCCAATGTAATGAATGAAACAAGCATCATTGCAATATCTTAATAACAATTAACTTCATTATATCGCATCTTGCCATGTCTATTTATTAAGTCTCAATTGTTTTTTTATTTTATTTTTATTTTACTCTATTTGGTATTTATTTCTAATAAAATTTAGCACTAAATTTTTTACTGTATATAATTTGTATGGTTTCTTTGATGTAATGCTCGAGGCATTGCCTATATATCTATTAAGTTTCAGAGCTTTTCGCCGAAAATTAGTATTTTTACAATCAGGATGAAAATATGAATGTTTCGATTTTTGCCAAATGCTGGAAGGTCACAGATGTTTGAAGATTCTATAATAATACGAACTTTCTGAAAATTCTAGTGTCCATTCTGAAAATCCTCGTAAATATGCCTATATATCTGATAAATTTCAGAACTTTTCGAGGAAAATTAGTATTTTTACAATTAGAGCGAAAATAGGAATGTTTCGATTTTTGTCAAATGCTGGAAGGTTCACAAATATTTAAAGATTTTGAAATAAGTCGGACTTTCTCAAAATTCTAGTGTCCATTCTGAAAATTTATGTAAAATTGCCTGTATATCGGATAAGTTTCAGAGCCTTTCGAGGAAAATTAGTATTTTTACAATCAGGGTGAAAATATGAATGTTTCGATTTTTGTCAAATTTCAAATTTCAATTTTCTTTATTCATGTTTATAAAACACAAAGTTTTTTACACACGTCACACGTTTACTAAAATAAACACCTAACCCTAAAAAAAAACAGAAAATATAAAATTACATGCATAAATGGTGATTGTCAAGATAATAATTGAAATACAATTTTAA
>MU182765.1:94103-109063 GCA_016904865.1 Pissodes strobi
TCAAGAGTGAAGAGCTCCACATTCTCTTCAATAGTCGCCTCGCCCAAATCATCATCTCGTTTCGGAAAAAGACCATCAATAATTTTGCCTCTTATCTCGTCAGCCAGCTGGAATGGGGGACCCCAGGGCTTAAGTTTATGCATGACGATCTTATACGCCTGGCCCCATATATCGTTGTTCAGTTCTTCACAGAGAGCCTTCCACTGGTTTTTCTTTTCTGTGTTAATTAGCTTCTTGAGCTCTTTTTTCTTTCCTTTGTAGGCATCGAAGTCTACTTGAGAGGTGTCCAGTTGTCTGTTTCTGCTTCTTAGGTATTTTCTTCTTAAAGATATACATTCGTTTCTGCAGGCTTCAATGTTGCTATTCCACCAATATGGTACGCTATTTTTTATGCGCCCATTTGCCATCACCCTGGAGTCCTTGAAAGCCCTACTTAACATGTTCCTAAAATCGCCAATGTCCACTGAGCCCCAGTTATGGGAGATGCCCGACCGCAGGGCTTCTGCGAAGCGTTGAGTGTCTAAATTGATTTTGCCTCTCATATAGAACCTACTTTTCACCTTCTCATTGATTTTGAATAAAATGTGCCTATGCGGTGTTAACGGTTCATTATCAAGAATTGTCCAGCTCTCCAGTTTCCTTGACAACTCAGGAGTCATGAAAGTTATATCAATGTGAGACTGAGCCGCACCTCTCACAAAAGTTGGTTCTTTCCCTCTGTTTTGCGGGAACAGCTCTAATTGTGCACAAGCCTCATTTAGGATTTGACCTCTGCGATCGTTGAAATGGGAGCCCCAATCTGCTGCTTTCGCATTAAAATCACCCAGTACAATGGTCTGGCCTTCCTCCATGCGCACCATGTCTGACAGTCGATCGATGAACTCCTCATAGTCCTTTATATTTATGCTTGGAGAAACATAGCAGCCAATAACTCTGAAGTTTTCTAGCTTCACATATATAATTCCTCTGTGTCTAGCAATTTTTGATACTTTGATTTCCTTGTTTACAAAAAAGATGGCTGCGTCGCCTGCTTGATAAACTAACGCAAACTAACCCAAACTAACCCAAACTAATTTAAATTAACCCAAACTAACGCAAACTAACCCAACCTAACGCAAACTAAGCCAAACTAACCGTAATTAACCAAAGTAAAGTGCTTGTCTTCCGTATTCCAGATTAAGCAAAAATAAACGAAACTAACTTTAACTAGCCAAACAAGCGCATTAAGACGAGCGCGCTACCCAAACTAACGCAAACTAGCCCAAACTAACCCAAACTCACCCAAACTAACGCAACGTAACCCAAACTAACCCGAACTAACCCAAACTTAACCCGCACTTAACTTGCCCTTAACCCAAACTAACCCAAACAAATCTAACTATGATTTTGAACGTCGCAAAATATCGGCCCCTAAATGGAGCCCCTAGGGTCCAAAATATTTTTAACTGTTTAAGGGGCGCCCGCCGAACATCCCTGCCGAACGTCAACCCTTTCGGACGTCAAATCGCCTTTTTTTCTTCGCACCTAGGGGCCTCGACTTTCTAATGTCCAGATTCGGTCGTCTCATCACCGAAAACCCCCGACGGATGATTTTCGTCGAACTCGGACTTGTCTAAAGACGAGTTCTATCTATACAATACAAAGAATTTCAGATCCCAGAAAAATGAAAATTTTAAGACGAACTTTACATTTTATCGAATACCTACCTTATTTGAACTCCTATCGAAAAACTGTATAGGAACTTTTCGATGGACCTTAAAACGACGCAAATACTGGCGTAAACCGATTTGAGATACCTCTTTTCGTTACCGAGAAAAAGGCGAAAATATGAAAATCACGTTTGGTCAATTTAAAAAAAAAAATGAAACGTCGTACAATCAAACTGGATACGACACATTATAGTACCCGACGAGACACATATTTTTCCCATTTAAAGTTTACCTCTAACTGTTACCGTTTTCGAATTATAGCCGATTTTCTGAAAATCTCGATTTTTTTAACCTAACCCCTGAAATTTTCGATTTTTTTTAAATACCCGTTTTCATGACGGAATCGATTATAGGGGTCCATTTACATGTCATTAACGTAAAAATTTAATTTTTAAAAATCCTACACGTCGTTCAGAATGGCGATTTTACGTGTTCGAAATCGATGGGGCCCGATTACCGCGGAACCTATTCACGGTATGTTCCCGCCGACATCAGATTCGAACTCGGCATCGTCGAAAACCCCCCTATCCCGAATTTGAACCCATTCGGACGTCAAATCACCTCGGCCCCTAAATGAGCCCTTAGATCCCAAAAATGTTTTTTTCGTGTATAGGAAAGCCCGCCGAACAAAACTGACGAAAACTATGATTTTGGACGTCGCAAAATATCGGCCCCCTAAATGGAGCCCCTAGGTTCCAAAATATTTTTGACGGTTTAAGGGGCGCCCGCCGAACATGCCTGCCGAACGTCAACCCTTTCGGACGTCAAATCGCCTTTTTTTTCTTTCGCACAGCCTCGCCCCTAGGAGCCTCGACTTTCTAATGTCTAGATTCGGTCGTCTCATCACCGAAAACCCCCGACGGCTGATTTTCGTCGAACTCGGACTTGCATAATTCTTTTCAATTTTAACTTTTTGAATATGTTGTCACTCGATCACCTGACACCCTCTACCACAAGAAGGCCCTGAAGCTAAGAAAAGCGGTAGCCAATATGGCCACCCCAGTTGGGACCAAAATTAAATGCTGTAAAGGGTATATTTCGAGTTTTTAATATAAAATGTATTTAAAATTGTGAAATTTGTGCATTTGCAGTGAACAATTTCTACAAAGCAGATAATTTATTGTGTTAATGGCGAGCCCATTGTCCTGTGTTCGTGAAAATAGACTCTTAACCCTACTACACTACACTATATTTTTTAATTATTCTACATTATAGAATTAAATATTTATAGTTTATAGTTAGAGACTGATTGCTCTGGTACTTTACATCACGCCCTGTATATTCTAAACAGTGAGACTTAGACAAAAATTTCATTAAACTTTTTTTCATATTTCCCTCCAATTTAACTGTGTTTAAATTTTCGGTACTTATTTCTGAATCACCCTGTATATTTTTAATGATACCGATGATGGTTACGTGAAAAACAATTCAGATTATCGATCATAAGTATAACGCTTTGAGAGACACTGTATATTAACGTCGTAAGGTATTTTCGTAGACAACAACCACACCTCCAATGCACACGTACTATTTTTTTTTTAATTAATTAATTAATTAGGCATCATAGTATGTATGTATTTCTCGACTGTATCCCGTTCACTATTATTTATTAGTTCTTAGAAAAAAACGTATTAATTCTATTTGTCACATTAAAATTCATCGACCGATGTCAAGTCTGGGTGGGTGTCAGGCCAATAGTTGATTTATATCCTGGAGAATTGCTGCTATCAGAGTACGGCTGCGCCTGCAAGTTTTGAGTCGAGATACTTGTCTTTAACATTTTTTTTTTAGTAGTAGTCTCAATTACTCAATTAGAAAAAACATATATTATGTTACGTATGGTGTTACGGGTTGGTGAAGGTATCGTATTTGGGTTAGACTGGTTCAACCGCGGCAATATTTAAAACAATAGCAATTAAAGGAAGGAAAAGTAAATCAGTCTAAGTTCATTGCGAAAATAGTATGTCACATTATCTCGACCAAGGATCTTGGAACGATCTTAGCGATCGATATGAACTATACGGAATTAAACCGAAACGTTTTGCGTATAATGCTCATGTGACTTTGTTAAGGAGAATATAGGGCAGTTGTCGCATTACGATCGTAATCGAAATATTTATCGTTTTGTCAAGGTATGGTGTACAGGGCGTCCAAAAAGCATTGGTAAAAGTTCGCTTAAATTTGGAAAAAGAGCAGTCTCGGACATGTCATAATTGATTTTTTATGGTGAGCATTTTTTGAAATGTTTTCCATATGACGTCATCAATGATTTTTGAAGTTCTATTAGGATTGCCACATGCCGCGACAGGACAGGATTAAAAGAAGAAGAAGAAGATCCACAGCCTACTTAAAGGTAATAATTTTCAGTGGTTTTTCGAAGCAGATGTTTCCGAATATTGGGAAAAATTCAAGGGAAAGAAAAGGCACACATTGTCATGGGTAGTGAATAAGACGGAGCCGTCACGCGCTACGCTCGAGTCTTAACACTCATTCGAGTAAAACTGGCTTGAAAGAGAGAAAGTCAGCGGCGCGTTCAGCACACCTTTTCCTGGATAGAGAATTAAACTGAGCCGTCACGCGTGACGCATTGGTTAAAGTCGGCGTCAACTTCGATTTTTCTAGAAAACATCTGCAAGTGAAAATTTGCAATTTTTTGGACACATTCTTTTTGATAGTTTTCCGAACCACCTTGAAATTAGCTAGAATCGAAAGTTGACGACAATTTTTTTTTGGGCACTGTACCTATATGTTTAAAAAAGGAGTAATTTTGGGTCGTTCCAGCGCCGAGAAAGTCAGAAAAAACGAAAAAAAAAACAAATCCTCTAAATTGTTCTCTGTTTTGAAAATGTCGGGAAAATGGACTTTTTAAGGAAAATGTAAAAGCATATATTTTTTATAGGCAATAAAAAGTTATGTGCCTCACCTTTATAAGCACACATCTGTTAGTTAGTTAGTTAAACTTCTGAAAGAGATATTAGGTATTGAGTTTTTTTTTAAGTTTTTTTTTCTCAACTTTTGCCCCGGTGTCGACACATTTTAATTTTTTTTCCTCTTATTCAACTTTTTTTTCGCTGAAAACCGTTATTCTCTAACTTTTTTTAATTTATTTTCTTTATTTCTTTTTATAATACTTTTATTAACTTTCCGCACAATTTTTTATATATTTTTTTTTTGTTTGGTGTTATAACCTAACACTTATTAACTTTTTGAACAGTCTTTTATTTTTGTGTTTTTATTACTTTTTTTTCTTATTTCGTTTTATAATACGAATATTAACTTTCGTTCTTTTAAATTTTTTTCAATTTTTTCATAATAGTTTGTTTTTTTTTCATAAAGTTTTTTTTCCTTCCCATTTTTGACATTCCCGAACTCGTAGCTGAACCCCTTCGCCTTTTTTCGCCGAAAACCGCGTTTCTCTATTCTTTTTTCTTTAATTTGTGTTTCTTATTTCGTTTTATAATACTTTTACTAACTTTCCGAACAATTTTGTACGTTTCTTTCATTTCCTCCCACTTTTGGAAAATTTTCGGGTATTCAGGGAGGTGGGGGGGCGGATAAAACTCTTCCCTCCCCCCCATTGATGACCCCGGGATACGGGGTCATCACTTGTCAGATTTTCGATCCAAGGCTCCCGTTGCAGAAATATCGGCAAAAAGCGGTTTTTTTCCCAAAATACCCCCTTAAATTAAGTCAGGAAAAACGAAAAAAAAAAAACAAATCCTCTAAATTGTTCTCTGTTTTGAAAATGTCGGGAAAATGGTCTGGGATGGGGAAAAGGAAAATGTAAAAGCATAGATTTTGTATAGGCAATAAATAGTTATGTGCCTCACCTTTATAAGCACACATCTGAAGTGAAACTTCTGCAAGAGATATTAGGAAATGAGTTTTAATTTTTTTCTAAGACTTTTTTTCTCAACTTTTGCCACGGTCTCGACACATTTTAATTTTTTTTTCCTTTTATTCAACTTTTTTTTTCGCTGAAAACCGCGATTCTCTAACTTTTTTTAATGTATTTTCTTTATTTCTTTTTATAATACTTTTATTAACTTTCCGAACAGTGTTTATTAATTTATTTTTTTTATTTGGTGTTATAACATAACACCAATTAACTTTTTGAACAATCTTTTATTTTTGTTTTTTATTAGTTTTTCTTTCTTATTTCGTTTTATAATACCAATATTAACTTTCGTTCTTTAAATTTTCTTTCAATTTTTTCAAAATATTTTCTTTTTTTTTTCATAGAGTTTTTTTTCCTCCCCATTTTTGACATTTTCGACCTCGTAGCTGAACTCCTTCGCCTTTTTTTCGCCGAAAACCGCGTTTCTCTATTTTTATCTTTATTTTTTTTTCTTATTTCGTCTTATAACACTTTTACTAACTTTCCGAACAATTTTTTACGTTTTTTTCATTTTCTCCCATTTTTGGAAAATTTTCAGGTATCCAGGGAGGTGGGGGGGTATAATTCTTTCCCCTCACCTCCTCTTTGATGACCCCGTGATACGGGGTCATCACTTGTCAGATTTTCGATCCAAGGCTTCCGTTGCAGAAATATCGGCAAAAAGCGGTTTTTTCCCCAAAATACCCCCTTAAATTAAGGCAGGAAAAACGAAAAAAAAAAACCAATCCTCCAAATTGTTCTCTGTTTTGAAAATGTCGGGAAAATGGACTTTTAAGGAAAATGTGAAAGCATATATTTTTTATAGGCAATACAAAGTTATGTGCCTCACCTTTATAAGCACACACCTGAAATAAAACTTCTGAAAGAGATATTAGGAAATGAGTTTTTATTTTTTTTTAGACTTTTTTCTCAACTTTCGCCACGATCTCTACACATTTTAATATTTTTTCCTTTTATTCAACTTTTTTTTTTCGCTGAAAACCGCGATTCTCTAACTTTTTTTATTTTCTTTATTTATTTTTATAATACTTTCCGAACAATGTTTATTAATTTATTTTTTTTTATTTGGTGTTATAAAATAACACTTATTAACTTTTTGAACAATCTTTTATTTTTGTTTTTTTATTTCCTTTTCTTTCTTATTTCGTTTTATAATACCAATATTAACTTTCGTTCTTTTAAATTTTTTTTAGGTTTTTCAAAATATTTTCTTTTTTTTTCATAGAGTTTTTTTTCCTTCCCATTTTTGACATTTCCGACCGCGTAGCTGAACTCCTTCGCCTTTCGTCGAAAACCGCGTTTCTCTATATTTTTTTTCTTATTTCGTTTTATAATACTTTTACTAACTTTCCGAACATCTTTTTACGTTTTTTCATTTCCTCCCACTTTGGGAAAATTATCGGGTATCCAGGGAGGTGGGGGGAAGGGTATAATTCTTCGATACAAGGCTCCCGTTGCAGAAATATCGGCAAAAAGCGGTTTTTCCCCAAAATACCCCCTTAAATTAGAGCCCCGGTCCCCCCATATATACTCGAACGTTTCACTTTGATAACCTGAACTTTGATAAGCGTTTCACTTTGATAAGCGTTTCATTTTTTCCGACTTTACCCTTTCTAAAGAAGTTTCACTTCAAAAATACAGATTTATTTTTTCGAGAAAAATAATTTTTTCTCCGATTGACAGCAAATATTAATTTTGCAGACCCATATCAATCAGCAAAGTATTACTTTTTCTGTCCAGGCAGCAAAGTAAGTACTTTGCTGCCTAGGCAGCAAAGTGATTAGTCTCCATGGGAATAAAACGTCTGACATAAGTTGTCAAACTATAATTATTATGGATATATACATTTCCATAGCAACCAACCGTTCCAACAATTGCGATTTCTATCAAATTTTGTCTTAATTTATCACTACAGGAAAAATAAAAAGATTGTGGGAATTGTAATAATTTGCAAATATACAATATACATATATCATTATAAACAATCGGAGAAAAAATTATATGTTCAACTCGGCAGCAAAGTAGATTGACTGCCTTAGCTGAATTCCTAGCCTCGCTACGCTCGGCTATGAACTATCAGCCGCGGCAGTCAATCTACTACTTCGCTGCCTAGTAAAACAAATAACTATTTTTATAGAAAAGCTATCACTTGACGAGAATTTGCCCCAAAAACTATACAAGAGGCCACTTTACAAATGATGATCTCCTTTATACAGGATGAGCTAATTGAATTTAAACTTCTGGCTATTTCCAGTTTTAAAACTAACATGGTGCTGCCAATAGGAATGGTTAGCAACGCCAGTACTTTTGCCAGGAATGCTATCATGTCAGGAATTTACTATAGTCGACGATGTAAGTGCCTACGAAAATCGACTAGAAGCCCCATCTCTAAAATACAATCACCTCTATAATCTGCCCATATTCCATTGGCCCCTGAGTGTATTTCTAAAATATTTCAATAGTATGTCACACTACTGATCAGGGATATTCTTGTTCTGAGTTAAAGGAACGTGAATTAATATTAATTCCTAAAAAAGCCTTCCTAACAAAATTAGGAAAAATATGGTACCTATTTTCTTACAATGTATTTTGCCAGGAATTGCCAGGACACGTTTGGCAGCACTTCTAACAGGAGCTATAAAACATTTAAAGTCTTATTTAAATTACCCTGTACAGTTTGTCAGTCTCTGTAATATATTAATTCGACTAATCCACCCACGGCCTGTATACTTATATTCAGGTTGACGCACGTATTTCCATCGGCGGCGTAGCTCAGATGGTAGAACGCTAGCTTAGCATGCGAGAGATACCGGGATCGATGCCTGGCTCCTCCAATTGCTTTTTTTCAAATTTATTTCGTTTTTGATATCGATTTGTTGTTAATGTCAATTTTCATTATTTATTTAATTTACAATGAACGTGAACATTAATGCATGAAAGAAATTAGACTATTTAATTAGGTTAATTTTTAACCATTTCTTCAGTTATTTCAAAAAATTGTTCATTAAGAGCTTATGAAAAATGTTTCGGTCATTCACAATATACGCATAGAAAATAATCGAGTGGTGTTAAGTCCGGCGAATTAGCTGGCCTGCCATTCGATTGCTCGTTTTCTCCCGATCTCTTTGCTACGGTTACGGTTAGCGAAAAAAAAACAGTGTTATCCGAAATTTAACACCACGTATCCAAAAAGCTAAACCATTAAGCTTAGCTTAATAAATTTAATGCGTTAATTTAAGCCGAGCCAAAAAACTAACAAGGGGTTGGGAGCGGTCATATTTAAGTCTCACTGGAAAATGAGATAATTAGAATCATCAGGCTTGGTAACTTGACCAAGAAGATAATTGTTAATCAATTATTCCAATAATGGTATTCATGGTATTTACTTCCTTGGCAAAGTTACTATGATATGGAAAAACTACAAAACGAACTGAAAACCAAAACTGAAGGACGTGTTCAGTGTAATTTTCAGCATCATCAGCTGAACTATGCATGTCAGTTGCTGACATATTCGAAACACTAATTAAATTAACGATTGTTTAAAGTAACTAATCGAAGCTCAAAATATTGAGCCTAAGCCTACCGTTCTCTCTTTAAAGTCTTACCACGGTTTAAGCATCCTTTATGCTGTAGTTATGCAAAGACATTTTCTAGGTGTCAAATATTTTCTGAAAAAAACGTTTAATTCGTTCAGCTTATATAACAATTTGTTATTAAACGACCGCAAAATACCCCAAAAAAGCTTGTTACGCTTAGTTATGTATATACGATATTGTTCCACATTTTACATTCAAAAATCTTGATCTTGTAATGTCAAGGTTGTTCGTAACATTAGATTTTTTTTCAATGGAAAAAAGCGGTTTGTTGTAGTAGAACAAGCCTAAAACGTAAAAAACTGCCTTTCTAAAGGTGGCGCTCATAAGGTTGAAGTTTTTTTTTCTAGTCGAGCATAAAATATTTATCTTTACAGGTTATTGTTAATACGTTTGTGTCTGACACCTATAATTACCATTGTTTTTTTCTAATGTGTCGCATAGATAATACATATAGTTGCTACAAGACGACAGAATAGGCATAATAACAACATACCCTGATAAAACAGATTATATAATTAAATAAAAAATTAAAGATTAATTTAACTAATAATTGTCAACTGACATACTTGCCATCAATGGCAGAGTGACAATTTGAAACCTTAAAATGATAAGATATCAAAACACCAAAAAATCTTATTTCTACAAAAAAAATCAAGATCTTCTGCACTTCCAGCAAGATTGTACACCCCCACACTATGTGCTGTAGCGAGAGAGTCATTGGACTAAAATTATTTAAATCAGTGGATTGGCAGAAGAGGTACAACTGAATGGCCGCCAAGATCACCTGATCTAAACCGTATGTATTTATTTTTAAAGGGCTACATTAAGTCACTAATTTACAGAGCCCAGCCGGCTTCCCTGGAAGAATTACGTTCAAAATGGGAATCATTTTGAACACTTAAACAAAAAAGCAAATAACTAAAAAATAGAAATGTTTAGCACTACAATAATTTCGGTTGGGAAACATTTTTAATTATTTACGTTTATTTTCTATTTTTTCCTGCCAAATTTTGCAAAAGTCAATTTTAAAGCATTTTTAAAAAATTCTTCGTACTTAAACTTATTAAACATTTATTTTAAATAACTAATATTAAATTAAACTGTTTTTGCCGTTTAATGTAGTAATGTAGTGACCATCTTAAATTAATTAATTTAGGTTAGTTTGGTTGGCTTCTGAAGTGACTTTAATTAACTTACGACAGTTTGGTTGATTTTTGTAGTGACTTTATGGAATAAGCGAAGCTATCCAACTTTTATTATTTTAGGTTAGTTTTGATTGGATTTTTATTGATTCGATTAAGTCAATTAATAATAATCAAATATAATGAAAAATACTGTGTGAAACAAAAAATATTAATATAGTTGCTTTCTGTAATTAAAGTCGTTTAATTAAAATGGAGATTTGTATAAAAATCATAATTCAATCGTTGAGAAAACGTTACTTCGTAGTAATAATTTTCATGACATTTAATGTCATAAGTAAACAGTTGAAATAAATTTAGTACTCTAAAGCCACTATTCTTTAAATACTTTAGAGCTATAAATAATATGTGCGCCGCTTAATTAAACCTATTAAACATTTACGTTAAATGTAGTAATGTAGTGAGATCATAGAATAAATTAAGCAAACTAACCAAGAAATAATGAAATCTAACCACGTTAATTAATTAACTCAGGTTAGTTTGGTTGGTTTCTGAAGTGACTTTAATTAACTTATGACAGTTTGGTTGATTTTTGGTAGTGACTTTATGGGATAATCGAAGCTAACCAACTTAAATTATTTTAGGTTAGTTTTAATTAATAATCAAATATAATGGAAAATACTGGGTGAAACAAAATCTATTAATATAGTTTTTTTTCTTTAATTAAAGTCGTTTAATTAAAATAAAGGTGTCTATGTAATTCATAATTATATTTTTGAGAAAACGTAGCAATATTTTTATGGCATTTAATGTCATAAGTAAATACTTTAAATAAAACTAGTTCTAAAGGCCAATATTCTTTAAATACTTTCGCTATGATTTGTGCCATGTTTAATTAAACTTAATAAGCGTCTACTTTAAAAACTTTATATGAAATTAAACTCACTTCTTAGTTCAATGTAATCAAGAAATAATGAAATCTAACCACTTAAGTTAATTAATTTAGGTTAATTTGGTTGTTCTTCAAAGTGACTCTAATTAACTAACGTTAGTTTGGCTGTTTATTGTAGTGACTTTATGGAATTATCGAGGCTAACTAACTTTAATTAATTTAGTTTAGGTTTGATTGGGTTTTTATTGATTCGAATAACTCAATTAACAATAAAAAATAAAATAAAAAATACTGGATGAAACAAAAACTATTAATATATTTACTTTCTGTGATTAAACTCGTTTAATTAGAATTGGGGTGTGTATGTAAATTATAATTATTTTTTTTTGACGGTTCTTCGTAGTATGATATTTAATGTCATAAGTAAATACTTTAAATACAACTAGTCCTAAATAATTTAGTTATGATTTGCACGCTGTGGAATTAAACCTATTAAACATTTACGTTAAATGTCTACTATTAAATTAAACTGTTTTTTCAGTTCAATGTAATCAATGTGTGTCACGGAATAACAAGCAAACTAACCAAGAAGGGATCAAAGCTAATCAACTTTAATTAATTCAGGTTAGCTTTACTCGATTTTGTGGTGACGTCTTGGAATAATCAAGGCTAATCCACTTTAATTATTTTAGTTTAATTTTAATTGGGTTTTTATTGATTCGAACAAGTCAACTAATAATAAAACATAATGAAAAGTAATGAGTGAAACAAAAATTATTAATATAGTTGCTTTCTGTAATAAAAGTCGTTTAATTAAAATGGAGGTTTGTATGAAAATCATAATTAAATCTTTGAGAAAACGTTACTTCGTTGTAATAATTTTCATGATACTTAATATCATAAGTAAATACTTTAAATAAAATTAGTACTAAAAGCCAATATTTGTTAATAATTAAGCTATGATCTGCGCGCTGTTTAATTAAACCTATTAAACATTGACCTTAAATGTATATTATTAAATTAAACTGTTTTCTCAGTTTAATGTAGTAATGTAGGGACAGGCAGGGACATCATAGAATGAATTAAGCAATGTAACAAATAAATAATGAAATATAACCACCTTAAATTGATTAATTTAGGTTAGTTTGGTCGATTTTTATAGTGACTTTATGGAATAATGGAGGCTAATCAACTTTAATTATTTTAGAATAGTTTTGATTGGGTTTTTATTGATTCGAATAACTCAATTAATAATAAAATATAATGAAAATTACTAGTTGAAAAAAACTGTAATTAAAGTTGTTTAATTAAAATGGAGGTTGGTATGTAAATCATAATTAAATTTTTGAGAAAACGTTAACTAATTTTCAATATTCTCTAAATATTTTAGCTATGATCTGCGCCCTCTTTAATTAAACCTATTAAACATTTACGTTAAATCATTTTAAGTAATTTATATTAATTTTGGGCGGTTTTGTAGTGACTTCATAGAATAATCAAGGCTAATCAGCTTTAATTATTTTAGCTTAGATTCAGGTGCGAATAATATCTTCACGTACGTTTTATTTTTATATTTTGCAGCATACCTGGAGAGGTAATTACAGGTGCTATTGAGAAAAGTTAAATACAAAAAAACGTGTAGGGTTTTTCACGTATTATCTTTAAAAAAGGTCGCGAAAAACAAAGGAGCATCGTATATGACATATTTTGATGCACAGGGTTTTTCAATCTTGTTTGACTATTAGACGTATTTGAAGATCCAAAGGAGGGAGATACGACTTTGAAATTTTGGTTGTTGTCAAAGTAGGACATTATCTATCGTTTAATTTTTTTTTACGATCGCTGCGTTGCCAGATCTATCCGTACCTGATATAAACTTTCTTATTTTAAACAGAACATCCTGTATATTATTGCATATTTGGATTATGCGAAAAATTCTAGATATATTTCATGAATAATGTCCTATACCCATCTCTAACGATTTTGAAATATTGACAGTTGAAAATCGACTATTTACCATGTTTGACAGCTTGTAAAATCTAAACGGCTAAAGATAGAACAAAACGATTTGTACTTTCCTATATTGGTTTTTCATAGGCTATCGTAAGACACTAAATTTAGATTTAATCAGAGGTTAATCTAAAATCCGGTTAATCTAAAATTAGTGTCATACGATAGCTTATGAAAAGCCAATATTGGAAAGTGCAAACTGAGGTAACCCGCCTATTTAAAATATTATTTCATTAGACCTTATACCACGGTATAAATAAGTATTGTAGTCTGCTTATACATTCGGTTTTGGAACATGTATGTAAAGAAAGAAAAAGAGAAAAACAAGTCATAAATTGAAGTCGGGTTTTGCGAAGTTTTTTGGAGGAGATCCGAAAGCGTATCGCTCGAGAACGGGAATAGATAGTCAAAAGCCGGCGCAGTGTACGGTTTATTTTGGTGAAATGTTTTGCTTCTGTGCTTTAACATGTCATTACAGGTCAGTAAAATTTATAATATTGTTATTAACATAATTTGTACAAGTGTTTCCTTTATTCTTATGAATAATTCATATTTAATGGCATAACCTGTGTACATATTTAATGAAATCGTTTCATGCTGTGAACAACACTGCTTAAAATGAAAACAGAAAAAGTATTATTTGCTGTTTTTTCGTGCTAGGATTTTAATTTTAGTATGACTGAGAGTGTACTGAAGGGCCTTGATGAATTTACTAACCATTTCCTACCCTGACGGGAGAATATCCTAGTTATGAATGTAATGATCATTCTAGAGATATTGGCCCAATTTGCAACTAAATAGCTGAGTAGCCTCTGTAATCCAGAACCTCAGTACGTTCCAGCGGCGTCTGGCTAACTAACAACAACCCCTTCAGTTTTAAATGTATCGTTACAAGTGTGGAGCTACGCATTGTGGTACGGGAGACAATAATTTAAATAATTATTATACTAATGAAGGTTATACATCATAATTCGGTTTAGGAAGTTAGATCGAGGGTTTCTCTGCTGTACTCTTTCCCCTCGTGAATTCCAAGCTGAGTCCGGCACGTTTTTCTCTAATAATTTGGCACGTTTTCTTTAATAAATTAGGCGTATTAGGAATCTGTGGTTTATTTTACATGACGCAAATCTCCCTCAAATTTCCCTAATTTTGTTACCGTCGAGCGCATTATAAGTAAGTAAAATTAGCCGTTTAGATTTTACAAGCTGTCAAACTTGGTAAATGGTCGATTTTCAACCGTCAATATTTCAAAAACGGTTGGAGATAGATATAGGACACTATTCATGAAATATGTCTAGAATTTTCCGCATAATCCAAATAGGCAATAATATACAGGGTGTTCAATTTAAAATAAGAAAATTGATATCAGGTACGGATAGATGGGGCAACACAGCGATCGTAAAAATATTTTTAAACGATTGATAATAACCTTCTTTGACAACAATCAAAATTTCAAAGGCGTACCTTTTTTGGATCTTCAAAAACGCCTAATAGTCCATCGAGTTTGAAAAGCCCTGTATGCTGTTTTTTCGAATAAAATGCCCTCCATATTATTACATTTTTAGATTCTACCAAAAATTCTAGACATATTTTATGAATAATGTTCTATGCCTATTTCTAACCGTTTTTGAAATATTGACGGTTGAAAATTTAAATTTTTGCAAATTTGACAAGCTGTAGAATCTAAACGGCTTGACTCAAAGCGAAACGGTT
>MU182765.1:113746-134080 GCA_016904865.1 Pissodes strobi
CAGTCCCGACAGACGGCAGGAGCGCACCAGTTCGTCGTACAACTAGAAACACCTAGAACATCGCTTTACCAGAACTCCTTTGTCTGGCGCACTGCATCACTGTGGAACTCACTTCCAGGACATCTGTTTCCCCCTAATTACAACCTACAAATATTCAAGAACCGTGTCAATCAACATCTTCGCACACACACCGCTCGTCGAGCGCCATAGGATCTCCCTTTAAAAAAAAAAAAAAAAAAAAAAGGTGAAATAACACAGCAGTTAAGAGGGAAGAATAATTTGTTCTAACCAAGAATACTCGGATAAGTTTTGTTTTTCCTTTTCTATAGACAGTGACTAGTCATACACACTGTATTTTTAGAGGCTGTACCTAACATTACGTGCACAATATATGATATTAATTAATCGTGTGATTTTTCTATTTTTTAGATAAAAAGTATTCTGTAATACCTACTTACTTTACACCTGGGGTTGTATTGTAGTCAATGACTGTCTAACACAGGCAATTAAAGTAAATATATATTTTAGCTGTGTGAACTTCACTTTAGGCCCAATGATATTAAAAGGGCTACAATCCATATTACTTGATAATCAATTTTAATACTTCGATGCAGTACCAAGTATCTTGCCTATCAAAACCCCAGACATCTAAACGAGAGTGCCCCCAATCAAAACGGCAAAAATTAGAGTACCAGCAAATTGAAAAAGTTTTAGCTGAGTGTTGTGATTGTCAAAGGTTATCAAATTGATAAATCTTTCTCATCACTCAATGAAGTATACAGCAAAATAATAATGTTGTTATTTTGGTAAATGACATGCAATTAACTATTAAAAATAATTTAGCTATGTATTTTTTGAAGCCATAAAATATCAAAGGTACGTTTCCAATGTCTGTCAGAGCCTGCTCCCTATCCGTGACGCCATCTTAGATTTAGATATCAGGCCTTCAAGTTCAGAGGGTGTTGCTTGAGGTTAACCAAAGCTTTCCCACCTTTCTCGTGTGTTTGCAAGCGTTAGTTGAAACGAAAATCAAACTTTTGAAAAAGGCTGTGTTTAATAATAATGGGGGACAAGTATAAAATTATCACAAGGGTTTTAAACCTTCAGCGTTCCTTTTATGCCATAATAACCAAAGTTTAAGGCAATTTTACAACTTCTATTTTGAAGCAACATTGAAAAACCGTTTTATCAGTATTCGAAAAAATCTCTCGTGTAAACGAAATAAAGGCGTGAAGTTCAGTTCTATTACGTACCCAGTAGCAAACGATAAAATAGTACTTACCAACCAATTTTAATTATTAATGACTTAAAACGTTAAACGGCAACCTTACTATTGACACACAACAATACACAATAATTCTAACTAGATCACTAGCTAAAATACATCCTGTTTGTAAAATGACCCTAAAATATGATTCGCTTAATATGACCCCCTATATCAAATAATTATTGTTATCGTATTTTGTTGTACTATAGAATATAATATATAGAGTGTATGTTGAAGTGTTGAAATTTAGCGTATGTCGTAGTAATTTAGTAGAAAATGCCTTTAAAAATGTTTTCTTTTCCCTCTTTGGGAGTGGAGGATCTGAAGAAAAAATCGTGTTTTCTTCTAATGTAGCCCTATTTTTACAAATTTTATTTAAAGTTTTATAATTTTAAAAAGAAATTACGAGATTATATAAACAACATCCTGTAGGTGGATTTGGCCTTTTATATTCTGTGCCTATATTATTATATTGGATCAATCACCACAAAATCTGCGTAAGGTTTTTACTTATTCTAAATCTAAATGACTTTACATATCTTAAAAGTTGTTTTGTTTGGAAAAACGCGAATCAAAAATTAACCAAGCGACTCGCTCATAAAGGACGAATCATTCTCAAATCGCTAGAAATTTTACAATTTTTCATACTCGCTTAATTTCAAGGAATTTTTTTTCTTAAAAGTTGCTTTGTCTGGAAAAACGCGAATCACAAATTAACCAAGCGACTTAGCAAAATGCGATTTTCACTTGCCCATAGAGAAAGAAACATTTTTCAGTCTCTCAAAATTCCAAGTAGCTGAGGTAATTTTCCATATTGTTACGTTTTTCCCGTGGGTTCTGAACGAAATTACAACTTTTACTATTTTCAACTAATACTCTCTTTATTCTCTACCCCTGTATACAATAATTAAACACACTAGACTACTCATAACTTTGCAACTAATAGCTCTTTACAATTCAACACTCAATGATTAACTAACTCAACACGCTATAGGTCTGGTATTTATATACAATCTCAAATCAATCACGAATACTCGGGAAGAAGCGAGGCCACTCTATATGATTCTCGGCCAGGGCATCGAGATAATTCCTCAGTTCCTGAATCTTCGCGGCCGGCGATGACTCATACATAGACGCGTCAAGGCCAGTTCTATACGTTAGCACAAAAATATTCGCATGGTTGCTAGCCGTGACATTGCCCCCCTCTTAAACCTGATCGTCCCGATCAGCTACTTCATGTTCGTGATATGTTTTGAGCCTGTCGAGGTGGAGAACTTTCAGTTTGCTTCTGGCGCTACGTTGAATTCTATACACTACGTCATTAATTCTTTTGATGACTGTATAAGGTCCTTCCCATACTGGCGTTAGCTTGGGAGATCTTCCTTTCTTCCTTTGCGGATTATATAACCAGACTTTATCGTTCATCTGAAATCCCATAGAATTAGCTTTGAGATCATATCGTGTCTTCATTCGGTCACTGGCTTTCTCCGTGTTTTTTTCTGACTAATTCATGGATGTATAGAAACTTTTCCTTAAGAGAGTCTGCGTAGTCTTGAATTTCCATATCCTGGTTGTCTGGCGTTCCGAATAATAGGTCACAGGGTAAACGGAGTTCTTTTCCAAATAAAACCATGGCTGGTGTTAGTCCTGTCGTATCATGTAGGCCATCAAAAATAGTGGTATGTGTTGGTCCCAATCCTTCTGATGTTCATCTGCGACCTTGGATAAATGTTCTTCAATGGTCATGTTAAACCTCTCAACCATACCGTCTGATTGTGGATGTAAGGCTGTAGTCCGTGTTTTATGGATGTTGAGTAAATCACAGACTTTCTGGAAAACCTTGGATTCGAAGTTGCGTCCTTGATCTGAGTGCATCTCTAACGGAACACCAAATCTGCTGAATAGGTTATTTACGAGGACCTCTGCTATGGTAACAGCTTTTTGATTGGGGATCGCAAATACTTCAGGCCATTTACTGAAGTAGTCAGTTGCCACTAAAATGTACTTGTTACAATTATTTGTTTCTGGAAAAGGGCCAGCTACGTCAATGGCGATACATTCAAGCAGTAGGCCCACATTATACTGTTTCATTTTTCCCCTAGATCTTGTTTTGGGTCCTTGACTTGCGGCAGAGGTTGATCACTGCCGACACCACGATTTCACATCCTGGCAGTAGTTGGTCCAGCGAAATCTGTCGCGGATCTTGCCAATCGTTTTGTTCACTCCGAGATTAGCACCAGACTTTCCATTATGAACTTCTTCCATAACGTCCGATATCTTCCTCCTGGGTACCACTAACTGCGTCTTCACTACTTTTCCATCGGCGCTTTCCCAGACTCGTTTAAGAAGTCCATTTTCCACCATCAGGGAGTCCCACTGCGCCCACAGAGTTCTAAAAGCAAATCCTTTAGTTAAAATCTCTCTCCAGCTTGGCCTTGGTTGATGTTCTTCTTTAGCTTTTAGCAATAGTGCTATTTCACTATCCTCAAGCTGATCCTTTTTAAGTTGCTCTGTGGTCCACTGCTGATCAACCTCAAATTTCTTCTCGTTGATCTATTCTTTGGCAATGCTTACAATTATCCTCGCATGGCCTTTTGGATAAAGCATCTGCATTATTATGCAATCTCCCTGCCTTGTGCTTAACCTCAAAGTTATATTGTTGTAACTTTTCAAGCCATCTAGCTACCTGTCCTTCAGGCTGTTTCATATCCAAAAGCCATTTAAGTGCTGCATGCTCTGTCCTTATCAGAAATTCTTGTCCATACAGATTTGGATGGAAGTGCTCAACAGACCGTACTATTGCCAAAAGCTCTTTTCGGGTTACACAGTAGTTCCGTTCAGGTTTCGAAAGTGTTCCATTGCAGTATTCGATAACTCATTCTTCTCCTGCTTGTACTTGCGATAAAACTGCTCCGATGCCGGTGTTGCTTGTGTCTATGTCCAATACAAATTTACCCTTTTGTTTCGGATATCCCAATATTGGACTAGAACATATAGAGCCGCTTTTAATTTCCTGAACGCAGAATTACAGTTATGATCCCAGTTATAATTTGCTCGTTCTTCAGTGAGCTTATGTAGAGATGCAGCTATATTTGCAAATACTTCAACAAATCTTTTATAATAAGTATATAGTCCAAGGAAGCTCCGCAGTTCATGTTTGTCGCGAGGACGAGGCCAGTCTTTGATTGCTGTAATCTTCCGTTGGTCGGCTGAATTCCCTCTGATGACACGACATGCCCGAGAAATTCAACTTTTTGTTGGAAAAGAAAACATTTCTTTGGATTCAGTAAGAGCTGAGCATTCTTGATTCTAGTAAAAACTTCATGTAGGTTTTGTAGGTGCTCTTGGAAAGTTTTTCCCATTACTATTATATCATCAAGATTGACCAGGCATGTCTTCCAAGTGAGACCTCGTAGAACAACTTCCATAAGACGCTCAAAAGTAGCGGGAACATTGCTTAGTCCGAAGGGCATAACTTTAAACTGATATAAACCACTACCGGTAGGAAAGGCAGTCTTTTCCTTATCTTGTTCGTCAATGCCTACTTACCAGTAGCCACTCTTTAAATCGAGTGTTGAAAACCAATGAGAACCTGCTAGTGTCGTCAACGTGTCATCAATTCTGGGAAGTGGATATCTGTCCTCCTTGGTGACGTCATTGAGCCTTCTATAGTCCACGCAGAATATGGTAGTTCCATCCTTCTTGGTGACTAAGACGACTGGGGACGACCATGGGCTTGATGATTCTTCAATAATTTCATCGTCAAGCATTTTGTCTACTAATGTGATAACCTCTTGCTACTTCGTCACTGGTAACCCCCGAGGATGCTGCCGTATGGCGTGAGCACTTCCAGTGTCGATTTATGTGTTTTATGATGTTCGTTCTTCCAGTATTGCCACTTTTCCTTTGAAAGGCTGTGCTCTGCTTTTTGTTAAATTGTGTAGCTTTCTTGAGCTCTTCGGAAGACAGATGATGCCACGACTTATGGAAATGTTCTAGGACTTCATTAGGTGATGTTGTGGGTATTACTTCTGACCGCGTTTCACAACTGGTTACCCACTGTACCGGCTCGCAAGTGGCTATTACATCTCCTTTAGTGATTTTGATGGAATTTGATGAAATATTTGCTATCCTTATCGATATTTCACCGTCGGTTTTGACTAGTGCTTTGCCTACGAGGTATTTGCTAGGCAAATCGTGATGTTGGATAAGTCCGATGCTTCTCCAATTTCCCACAAATTATCTGCTCGGTATTTCCGCTTATTCTGACAAGAAAAGTCGCCACTACTTTAGTCGGTATGCCATCGTCTGTTTTGGTAAGGATGAACTCTTCGGTGCCAAACTTCAGAAGGTTAATTAAGTTTGTTGTCAAAAGAGAATCCATGTTGACCCATGATATCCATGCCCAAAATAAATTCGTCTTCTATGTCGGCTACTAATACTGTGTGGTGTAAGTTAATTCTTCCAAGTTGAAGTTCAATATCCATTTCCCCAAGTACTTCAGCTGTCTCACCGGTAACCGTACGTACAACTACATTCTTTGATATGGGTAAGACTTCTACTCTATTTACTCTGTTGGACCTTATCAAAGATACCGCCGCACCAGTGTCAACAGTAATTGTTATAGCTCTTCCGTTGATCTTTCCGTTAATAGTTAGACTGTCGGCGGCTTTTCCTAGGCTTTTTACGGAGACGATACTGGGGGTGTATCTTCTTTAGCCAACACCCGCCCCGCAATGTTGACTAATTGAAGTTTTCCTGATTTGACTTGGAGGCCCTAGCGTCTCTGGATGGAGATCTAGACTGTAGTTGTACTCGGCAGTCTCTTTTGAAATGCCCTGCCCTGCCACATCTATAGCACTGATTTGATGCATTTCGGTTACGTAGCCTATCTTCTATTGGCTTCCGGAATCTCTCCGTGGCCTGAAGAAGTTCCGTTAATTTCTTCAAAATTTCGCCCATCTCAGTTAATTCACAGGTAATTGTCCGCTTTTCTTCTTGGATTGATACGGCCCTGATTTTTGGTTTGGAGATGTTAGATGGGATGGAGATTTCTAGGACTCTACCCCAAAGCTTCACTGCTGTTATCAAATTTGGGTAGACGTAGCATTTTCTGCGTTTCTGGATCTTTGATACTATCGACGAAATATTGGGCAGCAAGTTCCTCTTGACATTCTTCCGTTGCTCCCGGGTAGGCCAATTGAATGAGACGTGTAACGTCTGCCTCAAACTCTTGCAGGTTTTCACCAGGCTTCTGATGTCGGGACTTTACTTGTGCCTGATACAGTTGTTTTCTGTGTTGGTCTCCAAATCGTCTCTCCAGGACAGCTACAAGTATGCCATATTTCCCTTGTTGGCTGATGGGAATGGTCTGCAGTAGTTCCAGGGCAGATGCACGAAGCGCTACCACGAGTGATGTAGCCATTTCATCACCATTCCAACCGTTGGCAACAGCAGCGGCTTCAAATTGTCTTTTGCACATTGTCCAGGATGTTTGACCGTCATAGGTTGGAGGTATGATATGTTGTCCTGTGGTGAATACCCTCTTGGTGAATCCTTGATATTTTAGTCTGGTAACTTCTGCTTGCAGTTGTAGATTCTTCATTTCTTTCTGTACGTCTCCTACTTCTTTTTGTACATTTCCAACTTCTTTTTGTACAGTTCCAACTTCTTTTTGTACAGTTACAACTTCTTTTTGTATATTTTATACTTTTTTTTCAAATTTGTCATTTTGCCCGTCCAATATTTTCTGTAATTTTCCTTGCTCGCCTACAGTTGCATCCAGCGTCCTTTTCTGAAGCTATTCCTGTTCGGCTTGCCTTCTACGTTCATCCTCTTCCCCTTCCGCTTGCCTTTTATCTTCTTGATCTTATAAAATTTTCTGAAGCTGATCTTGTTCTATTTGCTTCTTACGTTCCTCCTCTTTTCGATCCACTTGCCTTATTTAAATTGTGCATTAAATCGGCCAACATTTTATTCATTTGCTTCATTTCTGCTATTTGTTGCCTCGTATTGACCATAGAGTGTTATAAAATTTCCACAGATTCCACCAATCAAAACGGTCTCGTTGACGTACTTGTACCCTCTCCTTTCCTCGAAAAAATCTTCTCAAGTCCGGTCCCTTCACAATCCAACTTCTGACACCAAATGTTACGTTTTTCCCGTGGGTTCTGAACGAAATTATAACTTTTACTATTTCAAACTAGTACTCTCTTTATTATCTACCACTGTATACAGTTAAACACACTAAACTACTCTAATAGCTCTTTACAATTCAACACTCAATGATTAACTAAGTCAACACACTTTAGGTCTGCTACTTATATACAATCTTAAATCTATCACGAATACTCGGGAAGAAGCGTGGCGACTCTATATGATTCTCGACCAGGGCATCGAAATAATTCCACAGTTCCTGAATCTTTGCGGCCGGCGATGACTCATACATAGACGCGTCAAGGCCAGTTCTATAGGGTAGTACAAAAACATTCGGATGGTTGCTAGCCGTGACAATATTTTGCATAGTCGCTCAATTTCAAGGATTTTTTTAACTGTAGACAAAGAATCATTCTTTAATCGCTGAGGATTTCAAGTAGCTAAAGTAGTTTTCCATAGTTGCTCAATTTCAAGGAATTATTTCTTTGTCTGGAAAATCGCGAATCAAAAATTAACCAAGCGACTTAGCAAAGTGCGGTTTCCATTTGCCCACACTCTTTAAGCTATGAAAATTTCAAGTAGTTGAGGTAATTTTCCAATTTTTCATAGTCGCTTAATTTCAAGGCTTTTTTTAAATTTAAAGTTGCTCTGTCTAGAAACCCGCAAATCAAAAAGGAACCAAGCTACTCAGGAAAGAGCGGTTTTCCCTCGTCTGTAGAGAAATAATCATTCTCTAAATGCTGAAAATTTCAAGTAGCCAAAGTAATTTAATGTTTTAAGTAATTTAAATAAAAAAACTATTTTACGCCACTGCTTTTTCCCAATTTTAGAAGCATATTCAAATGCGCTAATCAAAACTGGGTTTTCGAGAAAAAAATATTTTCCGTTTTAAGCATTTTACAGGATGCGTTAAAAAAGTAGGGCGGCAAAAGTAATTTTTTTTAACGTGGATCCCTTTCCATTTGCTTTAATTTTTGAGCTCTTTTTATCGTATAAACATGAGCTCAAATTTGATAATTTTTGAGATATGTGGGATAGTTTCTACGTCACTTTAGAATTGCAATCTCCAATTATGAGGCAAGAGTGCCATATTAATGTTTAGCCTACATAATATTTGTTATTTGTTCCACAGGGTGTTTATTATAAGCGTCCGATTTCACAAATCTTCAAATGTGTTGTTGTTGTTCTCTTAAATATACACCCTCTATATTTATTCAAATAGGTGGCTTTCCAAGTCGTTTTACGGTAAGCGATAACAAATTTTTATTTCTGGTTTAAAATACTCATTTTTCTTCTATTCTCAGTCAAATTATGTTTCCATGTTCGCCTCGTTTACTTGACCTGGTGTTTTGCCGCAACAATAAATATTAAAATAATCCATTATGCAAAATGAAAATTTTAAATGCTTATTTCCTTTTCAGCGGTGCAGCTTTAATGAGTTTTTTCGAATGACATTAAAAAATAAATTATAAAATGCGGTTCGAGTCAATTAACATTGAACGTTTTAAAAATATATTAACGTTTTCAGTGAAGGAACGGTTTCAATTACCCCTAGAGATGCATAATGTGATTACGCTTTTTTATATAATATCATTTTAAAATGCGTTCAAACGCTTGAGGAAATAATAATATTTTGTGATAACACCATCATTAAATCATTAAAATTGGCAAACTTCGTTTTCGTAAATAAATTTCAAATGTAGCAAAACAATTAACAATATAAAAGTGTTGCTTACCAAGCTATATTTTATTTCTATTGAATAATGCACACAATAATGAGAATACGCTAAAAATACTTGTAGTAACTATTTTCGATATATATGTTAACAGTGCCATTACCGATAACAAATTAATTATGCTTCTTCAATATGGTTATGAGCTGTTGAATATGCGTAGAAAATATTATTATTGTTCGAGTTAACAACACGTTTGGAATTGGTTTAGTTATGTATGTTGTATAGTTCATAAATAATATTTGGTAGTATTTTTTAAACCTAAAAGTCTCCATTTATTCAGACATTTTTAATATAATGGCAACCATGCCCTAAAATCTCACAGAAACTTTAGACCTTCAAAAATTGACGTCATGCATTTTATTCAAATTCAAATTCAAATTTTTATTGGTGATAAGCATACACAACTGTATTTTCACAAGTCATATAATTAAATAGTAGATAATAATCACAACGATAGTTTTATACTAAGTAAGGCCTAGTAAGGCATTAAGACAAATTCAAGAACGAAAATAGTCAATACAATACAACAATTACAAAATACAATCCTGTTAAATACATGCAATATAATAACGGTATAACCATTTTACAGTGATAATTTTACAACAGATTCTTAGTTGACTATTAAATAACATACCTACAAAAGATAATTTTTCCAAAGGAAAGGAACCTGTAGCACTTGCACACAGGTGTTTTATAGATTAACATAACATAATACAGATTTAACATTAATAAAATAAAATAAAGCTTAACAAGAAGATTGACAATAAATTATGCAGCAAAAAAGCATAACAGCCTATGGCCTTTGTACATTCAGAATTCTTCGAACTGAGCCCAAAGGAGAAGACAAAAACATATCCACCTCAACATTATTAGAATTCATCATCATACGATTGATTGCGCAGTTATCACCATATAATGTACGATGTTGTTCAAGGTAAAAGAGTCTTGACCGTCTGAGCACAGTAGACGGAGGAACATTCAAGTTAAGCTGACACAACAACTCGGGAGATTGGATTATGTTGTTAAGAATCTTGTATATTGTCGTAACATGAAAGTTCCTACGCCTAACCTCCAACTTTTGAACATTCAGCAATTTATACAAAGCACCATAATCAACATCAATGTAGGATATGTTAAGTTTGTAAGCAATATATCGCAAAAACTTTCTTTGAACTTTCTCTAAATCATTTATGTATTTATCATAGTAAGGTGATCAGACACATGTGTTAGACTCAAACTGAGTCCGAACCAATGAAAATTATAAAACCTTTATAGCATCAATATTGTCAAAGTCCCGAGTGTGCCTCTTGATGAATCCCAACATCTTGCAAGCCCTATTGCACAGGTTTTCAATATGATTTGAAAACGTTAGTCTGTAGTCAAAAAGCACTCCAAGGTCGCGTATGACTGCAACCTTCTAAATGGCTGCATTCATTATAGAGTATTGATGCATGGGTGGTCCGAGGCTTTTAGTAAACTGTATATACTTGCCATTCAGAACCATTTTACTGTTCTTGCACCATGTTTCAAAATGAAGGAGATCAGAGCAAAGTTCATGGTGAGCTGAATCGCTGTTCAGAACTTTAAAAAATCTTAATATCATCCGCAAAAAGCAGTACCTCACAGTAGATGAAACATTCAACAACATCATTGATGAATAGTGTAAACAAAAGAGGGGCAAGATGACCAACCTGAGGGACCCCAGACGTAACTGAAAAGGGATCTGAAAAGAAGTTGTTAATTTTGACAATTTGAGTCCTTTCAGATAAATATGACTCTAACCACTCCAGCAGCTGGCCACTGATTCCATACAATGACAGTTTCCTGACAAGGATGTTAATATCAACCCTGTCGAAGGCCTTGGAAAAGTCGGCATAAACAGAGTCAACTGACATACGACCCTCCAAAGCTCTCGACAGAGCTGTCTGATAAAGTACTAAGTTTTTTGTAATGGACCTTCCTCAAATGAAGCCATGCTGCCTTGTTGAAATTAGGTTCTTAAATTTCTCGGATAAAAAATCAGTCCACATACCACAATGAATCAGTCACAATGCTCTCCAGCACCTTGGCAAAGTGACAGGCCAATGATACAGGATGGTAATTAGTTACATCATCTTTCTGACCACAGTTCTTAAATATAGGAATCACATAGTTCAGTTTCCATGCATTATGAAATATACCTGATTTTAGTGATAAATTATAAATGAGCCACATTGGTCGGGATAGAGCAAAAGCACACTGTTTTATGAATTTGGCTGGAATACAGTCAGGTCCAGGGCCTTTGTTAACATTTATGTGTTGAAGCCTGTCTATTACCTCGGATATCTGTACATACAATTTGTTAACATTGATAAAACTTGTAATATTTAGCTCAATAAAATTTGAAATGTTCGAAGCATTAGAATAAACTGGATGAAAAACACTGTGCAAATAAATTTGCTATTTTATGACTCTCTTCACCCACCAAATCATGATACTTCACACTGGCTGGAATGCTGTTATTTTGCATCTTTTCTCGAATATATTTCCAAAAATATTTCGGATTATTACTAATAGAGTACTGTGTTCGTTCCACATAATCTGAATAGCACTGATTAGCTCGATACTTGCAAAGTGTTCATAGACTGCTGAACACTTCATAGTCCGCCAATGTCTTAGATTGCTTATACTTTGCTTGTGCCACTCTTTTTTGCAAAATATTTGATTTAAGTTCTGCATCGAACCAAATCGGAAACTTAAATTTGTTTCTAACCTTCATGACAGGAACAAAGCATGTGAAAGCATGTCTCAACACATTATACAAACAGTCCAAATTTATGTTCACATCAAAGACAAATAAACTATCCCAATTCGTTCCGAGAAGGAAGCTGTTAAGGCCTCCAAAATCAGCATTCTTGAAATCATACATATCTTCACAATAATCAAGAGGATGAAAACTACTTAGGTTTAAAGTAATCAACAATGCAGGATGGTGTCTGTCACCCTTAACTAAAATATCATTTGAACATGAAAGAATATCATTACTGTTATTACTAAAAACGAGATCCAAATAAACACCATTAGCATTTGGAATGTTGAATGCCTAAGATATGGCATTGTTTCCAGCAACGATTCCGCAGGCCCTACATTACCTACACTAAGCACACCGAGAGAATCATTACACCAAGTCAACTTTGGTAGATTAAAATCTCCAGCAATCAAAATATGGCAGTCACTATACTCCTCAGCGATCCTCTCTGATGTCTCGCAAAATCGTTGGTAGTCTGCTGGCATAGAGTTAGGAGGTGTATAGAAGCAGCAGAAAATTCTTTTCACTTTGCCAAAAACAACGGAAACCCAAACTTCCTCAGATTCTTCATGAGCTATTGGTAGGAACTCTGACTTTAGTGAGAAGTGAACAGCAATAAGAACTCCACCATTACGACTCTTACCAGTTTGTTCAAAACATCTATCACGTCTGTAAGTAATAAAATTATGTAGACCTAATTCACTGTCCAAAAAGTTGTGATTCAATGAGGTTTCGCTTAACATTATAATGTTAAAGTCCGAAGTTGAAGCATTTTTGCAAACCTCAACCAACTTTGTTCTTAAACCATTGACATTCTGATAGTAGACATTAACTTCATTATAAACTAACTGTTCTGTTGTATGTTCGTCCTTTGAAAATTTACATTATTATTTTTGGGTCTGTATTCAAATTGGCGAAAAACTATCCCCTCTGGCCAGAAATCAGGTTTTAAAAGGAGATCAAAAAATTCTTCACTCACACCAACCTTAAAGGATTTCATATTATTATAAGGAGAGAGTTGAAACACTACTATGTCTCTGATGTTATCAATATTGGCTTGATTTTTGTTGTTTGTTTTGATGTTACATTTGCCCCAGACACTCTCGCAACATGCAACCATTTCTTGTAAGTTAGTGGCACACCCGATAAGGGCATTTTGTGTGCCCTTCAAAACCAAAGATTTAGGGCTTGATTTGTGAGAAGGAATTGCAGATGATGATCCAGAACTGGTTTGTGTGACTGCAAAACTGACTGCTTTTGCCAAATAATTTTTGGAAACCAGTGGTGCTCTTTCATTAGTTCTTGATTTATTTTTTGAGTTATTATTGGGTGGCAATGGTGTTGATTCAACCTGGCCGGTGGAGTTTACTGAAGGAAGCAAGATGAAGCCGTTAGTGTCACGTGGTGTAGCTGAGTTTCTAAGTTCGTTAGGGCTGTCATTCTTGTGCAAGACAATACTGACGAGCTCCGTATTGGTATCATAGATATTCTTTGCAACCGACTCAAGCTTCCTATTAATGTTGTGTTCCATAGCATCAAAAATGCTTTGCATCATTTCTTTTATTTTGTCTATATTGACTGCAGGACATAGCACATTACGGAGTGTTGATTCTTGAGTGAGTTGTTATACAACCTTTGCACCAAGCAAGCAAAACAGGCTTCTGTAACAAAACATCTAACCTCACTGGAAGAACCAAAGAACCTCCAAAGAACATTTCAGACCCCTTTTCCTTTATCACCACATCGTAATCCGATGGGTGCCTCATCAACCAAAAAAACAAGTCAAAAATCCATGTCACTCGGCAAGAGCTCCTGCTCACTATAAAACGATATTTCCTGACTTTGTGTTCAAACAGTTTCAAGTCCAATTGTTGTATCACTAGTGGAAGGGCGTTTTAAATAAATGTATTCCAAAGTGATTTAGTCCATCTCTGGCCCTGATGGTTCTATTATATTGTATGGTAAGATTGCCTCTCCCCTCGTGTATGGTAAGCATGCATGTCACAGTTTCGAAGGACGACGGTAGTTATTAATGTTCTTTTTGACGTGCAGCAGACAGTTTAGGATGTAGATACATAAGATACAGGAGAAGGTAAGTATGCCAAATGATGTGAAAGCATATCTACAACAATCAGAATACCCAATACAGGCCATTACCCTCATGCAACGCCTCTGGACAGCAAACACCTTAACCTCATGAGATGAGTGCCCCCAACACAGCACGGCATATGCTGTGCGAGTGAAAGTAAGCATGGTAAGCATTCAAGAGTATTCCCCAAGAAACAGAAGCCCTCAAATTACGCATCATATAAATGCCTCTAGTATTATTATGCGGAGCTAAATCAATAACGTTCATCATGGCTAACCGTTATGCCAAGTAAAACCGAATGGATTATATGATACCGCCCTTTAAACTAGCCAACGTTTCAAAGACAATAAAATAAGCTTAATATTTTAGCTACAGCCTTTTAGAAGCCTTTTATAGAGTGGAAAACTGGACAACACACTAAAGGAAAATCGGATAGTTTTTGTTAAAGATACTATGCATATAAAACTGTACACGGTTGCCACTCTTTTGAAAATGTATGAACAAATAGAATTTGTTTTGGTATAGAATTTTGAAGCCAGTCACATTAAGTCCTGATCCTTTTTTATTTTTAGGTTAGTGTAATAAATACTTAATAATCATGCCTCCTCCATTAAGTTCTAAACTCTTTGACATGCTTAGAAAATATTTTCCAAATATTATAATGGATTATGTTCGAAATAGAAAAATTATTGATATTACTTATCTAAGACTACATTCAATGATAGCAGGATCCAAAAAAAAATCTCTTTACTCATACATTTTTAACATGCTGGCAACTATGTCCAGTTATCTCACAGAATTAATACACAACTAAATGCAACCTTCAAAAATTGACGTCATAAATTTTATACGAAGCGAAATGAGTCAAGTTCATTATGGCTAACCATTACGCAAAATAAACGCGAATGTATATTGTAAAATTCCGAATATTTCCGGAAATATCCGGAAAAAACTTTTCGTTTTATTGAAGTGAAACCTCTTAGCGGAGAAAAAAATGGTTATCAAAGTGAAGCGCTTATCAAAGTGAAACGCCCTTTAGTTAAGCATGTTCCAGTATAGCTAGAGGGTTGAAATTTTCAGGACATGTAGCCGGGGTAAAATGAGGATATCCCGTATTAAAGTATTATAATCGAAATAAGAAAAAAGAATTATTAAAAAAAATAGAGAGACTCGGTTTTCGGCGAAAAAAAAAACAAAAGACTTCAGCTACGGGATCGGGGATGGTAAAAATGGGAAGAAAAAAAATGCTTTATGTAAAAAAAACAAAAAATTATGAAAAAATGAGAAAAAATTGAAAAAACGTTAGAAAATGTTCGGAAAGTTAATAAAAGTATTATAAAACGAAATAGGAAAAAAAATATTAAAAAAAAACAAAAACAAAAGATTGTTCGGAAAGTTAATAAAAGTATTATAAAATTAAATAAGAAAAAATATATAAAAAAAAAGAAAAAATTGTTCGGAAAGTTAATAAGAGTATTATAAAATGAAATAAAGAAAAAAAATAATAAAAAAAAAGTTAGAGAAGCGCGGTTTTTGGCAGAAAAGGTTAAAAAAAAGAGAAAAAAAAAAATAATGCCGAAACCAGGGGCATAAGTTGAGAAAAAAAATAAAAAAATTAAAACTCAATTCCTTATATTTCTTTCAGAAGTTTCACTTCAGTTATGTGCTTATAAAGGTGAGGCACATAATTTCTTTTTTCGGATTTCAAATTGAATTGCCACTCTTTCCGCTCTATCCAATGGTGGTATTCAGTTTGGAGTCCGACAATTCGTCTGCAAGTGGTCATCTTCGACTTTCTTTTTTTAAATGCAAATCTTTATTTGTTAAATCATTTTTCAGATGATATTGGTGTTATTAATATGATTGTGTTTCAATTTTTTTTTATTTTTTTTTAAATTACTTATTTTGCTCTGGCGTAATTTTAAATAGTAGAATTAAATAAACTGGTTCGTTTATTTTTTAGCGCAAAGCAAAATAAATATTTAAAAAAAATAAAAAAAAATTAAGAAAAAAAATAAAAAAATGAAAAACACAATATTCATATTAATAACGCCAATATCCATCAACAACTTTCTTTTTTTAAATGCGAATCTTAATTTGTTATATCGTTTTTCAGATAATATTGGCATTATTAATCTGAATATATGTTATTATTTTTTTAAATTATATTTTTTTAATTACTTATTTTGCTTTGGCGTAATTTTGAGTAGTAGAATTAAATGAACAGGTTCGTTTATTTTTTAGCTCAAAGCAAAATAAATATTGAAAATAAAATAAAAAATAAATAAATAAAAAGAATTAAAAAAAATGAAAAACATATATTCATATTAATAACGCCAAAATATCATCTGAAAATCGATAAAAAAAATTAAGTTCGTACTTAAAAGAGAAAGTTGATGTTGACCCCCTTGAACACGAAACGTCGGATTCCATGTTGGATACCACCATTGGATAGAGCGGAAGTGCCATTCAATTTGAAATCAGTTTTTAAATAAGCTCAGAAAAAAAATAAAACGTTTTTTCAGTATTTCGTTTTTTTCCGGATATCTCCGGATATACTCGGGATTTTAAAACTTTCTAAACATATTATTAGGCACTTAAATGCGCAATTTTGCCCTAATTTGACCGACACTCTATTTCTTACAGTTCTCGAGTTCCCCATACATAGATTCGAATTGGAGCCACCCTATACAATATGGATCCTTAGGATAAACTAGCACATCTTTCAAGTATAATATTCGGGCTAGGAGCCTTTATCAGAAGCTGCTTTTATGGAAGGCACAACCCGAAAAATGCCCATTTAACAAACATTGGGTCAGTTTTTGTTAAATACTGTATAATATACTTCATTCACTTTTACTTTGCGTAACGCTTGACCCTAATGAAAGTGACACGTTTCATTATGCATAAAACTGATAACTGAACATTGTTGTCACTATTTTGAAAATGTATCTATGAATACGACATAATTTTGAAATTAGTCACACTGGTACCTGATGCAAGTAGGTATACTCTTAGGTAGTCTGGGCAAGTTTAATAAATAATTCAATATGATATATTTTTTAAGTAAAAACTGCTTTTGGCGCGTTCAGCACGTTTTTTCCTGAGTATTGAATAAATCTGAGCTGTCTACGCAAAAGCAACGCTGTCTACGCATGTAACGCTCAAAGCTGTCTATGTTCAGGACAAGTGTCTAGGGATAGGGCTAAATTTTCGATGCGAAACCGTGCATGCGCAACATGGCCGAATGTATCGGAATTATCCATCTCTTTACGTTCTAGCGAAATTCTTTCAACGCCTCGGTGCTGTAGTAGGTAGAGGTTTTGCCTGTCATTTCTGCGCTGCGGGTTTGATTATCTACGGTCGCGACAGATGTGTTGTTTACCTTTTTTTAAGGTTATGTTTGCTTTTTACTAATTTACTTTTTTTTCTTAATTTTGGGTTAGCCTTGGGTTAGTGTTTATTGATTGCGACCCCTAGATGCTTTTTGTTCAGGTATTTAATCCTCATTCGGGTATTTGTTAGATATTGAGCACGGCTGCGAATGGGAATATGAGATTTGACAACATCTGGGGATCGCTGACGGTCAACTGTTTTTGGCGATTTGGTTTTCCCTTTTCGAATTATTACGTCATATGTGTGATTTTTCAAAATTTTGCTTTGATACACCATAACGATCGAAAAATTGAATCAATAATTTTGATGCTATGAATAATATATGAATATGACAAGATCCTTTTGACGGTCTTAGGAGCATTTTTGATTTCGAAAAATTCAAAAATTTTAATTTTTTTCGAGAAAAATAATTTTTTTATAGAAAAGCTGATCACTTGACGAAAATCTACGCTAAAACACGTACAAGAGGCCACCTTATAAATGATAATGCCTTTTATACAGGATGAGCTAGTTTAATTTATAATTTTATTTAGTTTTTAACATCGCTTTCTTGAAGTTTTCACTTCTGTCGTGTGGCCTAATTTTTTTTAAAATATAATTAAGTATTTATTCAATGACCGAAATAGAGATATATTTACAGTAATGATTTACTTATAACGGAATTTTTTTAATATGCTTATAAGACTCAATCCTATTCGCTTCAACTATCTAGACTATCTAACAAGAATAATTTCAATTTACTCATACATATTTAAAATGCTGGCAACCATGTTGAGTCGTCTGTACAATCTTTAGGCAAGTAAACATCATCTTCCTTGGGTTAGTTTTGGTGGATTTGGGTTAGTATTGTATACGCAGAAAAAATTAGATTTTTTACCGTAGCCAACCGTAATGCAAAGTAAAAGCGAATGGTATATATGGTGTCCTACATTAGGCCTACAGTACAGGAAGACATACAAGGCTGGTTAAATTAGAAAAGGTTCCCCTTTTAGCGACCATTTCATGATACGTTGATAGTGTTGAGTGTTGTCAAATTGTTTTCAGTTTTAGAAATTGGTGGGAATATGCAAGCATTTTTCAAAAAAAGGGAGTGAGAGAGGCTTAGGGACTCTTATAAATATCCAATTGTAATCAAGTTGATAAAAATAACTCAAAAGTCAAACTGCACATAAGAAAGTTGGTGCAATCATTTTGTATAAATGCTTAAAACGCATTTTTTTTAAAGTCAAAACTTTTGGGTTATTTAAGGAATATTATTAACCACTATCCACGAAACCTAAAACAATTTGACAACACTGGCAATACAGGCAGTACAAAAAGAGATACAAGGTGGATTAACTTAGAGGAAGGTTCCCTTTTTAGTGGCAATTTATGATGCGTTGCTAGTGTTGTCAAATTGTTTTCAGTTTCAGAGATAGTGGGGAATTATGCAAGAATTTTTCAAAGGGAGGGAGTGAGTGAGAGAGGGGTCTTCCCTTGGAATATCTTGCTTGGGAACCCTTGTATATATCCAGTTATTGTAATTAAGCTTATAATGATAACTCAAAAGTAGAGCTACGCATGACATAGTTGGTGCAGTCATTTTGTATAAATACATAAAAAGCATTTTTTCGAAAGCTAAAACTTTTGGATTAGTTTGGGTTAGTATGGGGTAATATTCCCCACTATTCAAGAAACCTAAAACAATTTGACAACATTGGCAATACGAAAGATCCTTAAAAAAGACAACTTTTCTATAGTTTCAACGACTTAGTATTTCTCTTATAATTATCTAGTTAGGTACCTGTACTGGTACGTTCAAATGTGGAACACCCTGTATACAGTTTAATAAAAAATTTAACGTCGATTTTGTTTTGAATATTGTCATATGAAAATATTTTAAAATATATAGGGTGTCAGAAGCAAGCGTCAACTTGATTTTTCCAAATAGAGGACTTTCATTTTTCTAAATTATATCGAATTCTTGATATTGTTTTAGACATTTTTCATATGGCATACTCCATAACAAAATACTAAAATCAACCGATTTCGATATACCCAGACTTTTATCCAGAAACAGTATCATATACTCCATTCACTATTGCTCTGTGGAACGGTTGGCCATCATTCCATTCCTAACAAATAGAGCTTATAAGAAATTGCTTGACATGATTGCCAGTAAGTATGTTAAATATGTATAAGAAAATGGAAATTGTTTTAGTATAGAACTTTGAAGAGATTGGGACTTAATGCCAATACTCTTAGGTTAGTTTGGGTTAGTAAAGTAAATGTCGTAAAGTAATATTTAATAAGCAAGCATGAAAAAGTTATTAAGAGAGAAACTAGTATAAAGCGAAAAAATTATCATAAAGAAAAAGTAAGATAGGGAAATGATAATGCTAAATAAAAATTTGTGTTTGTACATACTGGCTCCGGACTGAATAGCAACAGATTTTGAAACTTGTCGCCCGTCATCGGGAAATTGATATATCCGATCATCTCGTCCCGTTTTCCCGGGCCACGTATAAACGGTCGCATATGCACTGTTTTCCAGGGTCTCTACCATCGCACCGCTTCTTCGGTGAGACGTACAGGATCGGAGTATCTGAAAAGAATATACATTTACAATATTATAATGCTAGATTAAAAATATATACAGGTATGGACAATATTTGTTTGTTCATGGCCTAGTAAGTAGGAAAATACAGAATACGAAAACAGAAGAGAGATCGATATTGTTATTATCCCACTCCGCGCATATACGCCACGCCTCCCGCTGCAATAAAGTGTCCATCTACAAATAGAGAGCGGCTTTATAAGCTCATGCAACGCCCACTGCCTTAGCCGGTTGGTTCGTTACTCAGGGGTCGACTCCTCGGTGCTAGACTATTATTATCTGTCTCTTTCTAATTATTAATGAAGA
>MU182765.1:167164-184159 GCA_016904865.1 Pissodes strobi
TGCATAAATGGAAGATTTTGCATAAATGGATTTGAGGTCTGTTTCTTGTTTTTCTGGGGTAGTACAATGGTTAGGAATATTCATATCTTCATTGATTGCTGTTTACCACTTTTCTAATTCGTTTATTGCTACTGCTATTGGCCTACTGCCATCTTCAAAATCCATTCCTTGATTGGTTTCTTGACCTGTCAATTCCTGGTTATCTTCTGGTTCTTCAAGTTATTGCACTTCAGTTTCTTCCTGTTTGCCATCATTTTCTGCATTATCTTTTCCTTCTTGATCATTATTCCCATTTGTTAGATTTTTGCAAATTTCAAAAAGACTTGTGTCCTCAACTGGTCTATCCCATTTTGAATTCTCTGAAAGAAATTTTTTAAATATCTCTAGTTTTTATTTCATTGAGCTTTTCTTCATGACCATTTATAGTATATTGTGTAACTAGGAGGAAAAGCAAAACATTCCTGGACGACTGTGGTATTTGCTGGACGAGGCGCAGCCGAGGCCAGCAACACAGGAGTCCAGGAATGTGCTTTTCCTACGAGTTGCACATACTAATTTTTATCCGATCGAAATTAATTAGAATACGTACTTATAAAAATATAGCCAAATCTTACTCTAAGTAAAAACGGTGTTTTAAATTTAAACTCAACATAATATCAAGTTTTTAATCGAGCGAGCTTGAAGTTTATTACGTAACTACGGAAATAGCATCTAAATGTTGCTTTGGTAGACGTCAGATCTGACAAACAAGGCGTTTGAATAGAACAGAAATGTTACATTCCCGGCCTAGGACGGGAATGTTATATTCCCGGACAGTTATTTTCTATTCTTGTACAGTTATTGCATGTTGCCAAGCAACGAATACAATATACTGGAATCATGACTTTTGCGGTGAGAAAACACATCGGAAAGGTGTCGTTTTTCGTCCGATCGGATAAAAAAGTATTTTTTGCCAAAGTTTTAAAAATCATTGGTTGTTTAAGAGTGGAATGATTATTTATCTTAGAAATTTTTTCGAAATGAACATTTTCGACTTCAAAAGGTCATAGTCCACAAGCCTGAAATCCATGTTTTATGTTGTGAAGTGCTTTTCTAAGCACCTTAGCCAAATGGTGTGTTTGAAGTCTTGCCCAAATTCTCAATCCGCCAACTCTGAACTTCATTTCTGTAAAAAAGCTTGAGAGGCCTAAATACCGCCACATCAAGCGGTTGAAGAAGATGGGTGGAATTAGGGTATAAAGCCACTAATTCAATTCTATGCAGAAATTGGAAAGATGCAGTGTCAAGTGTGAAGAGTGTCCGTCCATAAAAAGAATCACGGGTTTTTCTATTTGCTGCTTCTCAAGCCATGGATTGAATACATTGCAAATGTATTCAAAAAAGCAATTTTTTCTTCTGCATTTGTTGTAACTAAGACTGTTAGGTTTTCTTTTTCATCTCCTGAAGCAGTAAAACACTTTTTCTCCTTTTTTTACCAACACCTTATTAGATTTTGGAGATAAAATGCGCTTTCATCTGTATTAAATACACGTGTTGGATCCTTTGCACTTGTATCAAACAAATTATTCGATACTAAATACGCTTTTATCTTTTCAAACCAACCTCTTATTTGGATTTCACTTACAGACTCTCTGCATTGAGTCAGATTTTGACCAATTCTGGGGGTTATTTCTGGATGCCTTTTCAGAGATAGTCGGTACCACTTGTCACTCGGTCTGTTATCATTACCAAATTTTTTTTCTTTCTTGGATTCCTTCATAATTTTTTGTAAGGAGCCAATTAGTTGCATCTTTGTAACTGGAAAATGTCTTTCAGCCAATGCTAAGTTCTAATTGACTAAAAGAGATTTCTCCTCTGTACTAAGTGTGGTAGCGGGACCTGGCGAGCAAATCAAAGATGATTTTCCTTGCGTCTTATGAAGAAGTGTTGTTCTTGGCACCCATACTTCTTGGCTGCTGTTGCCACGGGAACTCCTTTGTTAGTTTCTTCCAAGGCCTTGGCCATTTTTTGTGGATTATATTGTTTTCTGGACGCCATATAGGTATGTAATGAATATGTTTGTCCAATTATTGACACCCTGTAACCAGTCTTTGACACCCCGTGTCAATATTTGGTTAGGAAGGTTTCTAGGAAGAAAATAAATTATTGGCAACACTGCCATGAAATGGGCAACAAGAAGGTGCTATAAATTATAAAATAACTGCAAAACCAATCATTGACACAGATGTCAATAATTGGACAAACACTATTTGGGAAAACCAGTTATTAGCACCCATGTTTTAAAACATCTTATTAAAGTAGGGTTAAGTTCGATTGTTGATTTACATTCTAGAGGGCGTTTTAAACTTGAAAAAATAATTGTACAGTTCTATTAAATGAATTTTGCATATTTAAAAATATATTTACAAAATAGTTACCTTAAGTTTAACCACTATAATTCTGATGATATTTGGGGCCTCTTCACCTAACTGAAAATTTCACTAAAATGGCGGCTTATAAAATTGTTGTTGCCAAACTTATCAGTAGCGTAAAAGTTGTAACACACTCAATCTTATAATTTGTTTTTTTTTTCTTAAAATGGAGTTAAGAAAGAAGGGCTGTCAATAATTGGTTGGTTACCTTACGGTGAAAAATGCCTGGCTAAAGGCACAGGGACGAAAAATTGAAGCTTTCGGAATAGCGTAACATTAATCAAAATTTCTGTGTCAATTTTCGAAATTTGCGTTAAATTTTGCGCATGTTAAGTAATTTTCAGATGTTTTCTAGGTAAATTAGTATTTTTAAAATTACAGTGAATAAAACTCTATATTTTTCTCAATTGCGAGAAATTGCATCAGGCTAAACCGGACCATGAGGCATTATGGAAAATTCTCGTATCGATTTTCAAATTCAACATTAAATCTCCTATGTCATTTTCAGAAGTTTTCTAGGTGAATTTATATTTTTTAAATTATATTAAAAAGGCCTGGCTAATGTTCAGGACCGGAAATTTTAAAATTTCTGAAAAGCATGGCATTACTCAGAATTTCCGTGTCGATTTTCGAAATGTACTTATTAGGTAATTTTCAGATGCTTTCTAAGTAAATTAGTATTTATAAAATTGCAGCGAATAAAGTTCTATTTTTGTAAATTACGAGGAAATCTAGCGGACCGGACCGGAAATAGGGCATTATTCAAAATTCTTGCATCGATTTTCGAATTCTGCATTAAATTTCCTATATAATTGGTCAATTTCAAAAGGGTTCTAGGTAATTTTTTTAAATTATATTAAAAAGGCCTGGCTAATTTTCAGAACCGGAAATTTGAAAATTTCTAAAAAGCATGGCATTGCTCATAATTTCCGTGTCGATTTTCGAAATCTACGTTAAATTGTATGTATATTATATAGGACATTTTCACATGTTTTCTTAAAAAATTTGGATTTTCAAAAATAAAGTTCTATTTTTCTAAATTACGAGAAAATGCTCCGCACTGCACCGGAAAGTGAGGCATTATTTAAATTTCTCGTACCGATTTTCGAAATATACATTAAACTTCCAAGAATTTGAAATTTTCAGAAGTTTAGGTTAAGTAGAATGAAAATAGTTTTCTATCGAGTACAAAAATATATTCGATATCTATTCCTACTTCACTTGCTTTTAGTTGAGTCCCCTCTCCCTGGGGACGGCACTGTATACATACATATTGGCAAACAAGATCTATCTCCCCGTTTCTCCCTTTTCACGAAAATTATTAGAGCAAATCCGGTGGACGGGATACGGGATGCTTGCTTGGACTGACTCGAACACTTGCCAAGAAATTCGTATGGCGATCAAATGGGAAATCGATTTTCGGAAAGTTTATTACGAGCCCACGAATCTAGTTTTTGCCGTTTTATTCTCGGAAACTAATAATGTCAGTGTCGTGCAATATCCAGATTAAAAATGACCTCAATATCATATAAATATGGTGTGACTGCCATCCACCTTTAAACACCAACAGGACCCTCTTTAGGTATTATTGGGCTCTGCGCCCCATGGTTTAAGGGATTTTTTTGGAAAGAAAATGGTAGGGAAAGGGGCGTGGCCAGTACTTTTTTGCACGCAACCCTTCGAATTAAAGCATTTTGGATAAGAAATAGTGACTGCCTGAATTATAAATCGTCTGGTATGCGGATATGATCATTAATCTATTATTGCTTAGTTGATGTGCATGACTCTTTCGGCAATTTAGGATTTAGGTCTTTTGCGGTCTAAAAGCTTTTTTTTCTAACAATTTCCAGAAGAACCCGGCCCTCGAAGCTCGACAAGCCCCGAGCTTTTTAAAATTTTCGACACATAATTCATACAAAGGGCTTATATCTCGTTTTATCAGAATTTTATCACATTTAAAAAGTACTTAGCTCTCTTGACTTTCAAGTTAATCCTAGGTGTGATCAATATTATTGACAAATGTGATAAGAATCCATTTTTACACCTCTCACAAAGCCACTAAATTGTAAATAAAGATAAGTAATTTTTATTATCGCAATAATGTGTCGGGTTTCGTAAGAATTATGTTGATTTGGGTTTTCCTATGTCTCCTTATACAGGGTGTCTATGTTTATGTTGATTTATTTTACCAAAATATACAGAGCTTGTAAGTCTAGCAAGTTGCAACACATCTACAACAATTGATATAAGATGGCATAGTCAAATATAAAAATGACAATTTCATAACCTGTTTCATAGTTCTTAGACATCTAGAATTGCATCCAAAAAAATCCATAAAATATCTTTTATTGAGGAGTCTACTTGTGGCCATTTTTGCCTCTTAAGCTTATCTTATCCGGAGCGACAACATACTGGCTTTTACATGACCTGTTTGGTAATGGGTCATTATCATCAGATATACTTTTATCTGCTTCTTCTTGCATAGGAGTATTTTCAGCCTGAATAACCTCATCACCACCACTGCCGTTACCATCTATTTGAGTCTGTTCTGAGTGAAATAGCTCTGCGTCACCACCATCTGCATCAGTATCATCTAAGTCACTCTCGTCTGAATCTTGTACTTCTAAATTCGCCTCTTCCCAATCACTTCCGCTGTCTTAGTATGATTATTCATGAGCATTTTAATCATTTATGATATTTTCCATTCGCAAAAATAAAACAGAGGGCCACAATTCCCAACATCGAGGAGTACAAGAAGAAATCTACCACTTGTCTGGAATATATCAACGTAAACACCAATACGTCGTAAATTTCACGACGCGAGTCAAAGTAACCTATCAAATGTGACAAATTCGCAGCGAAATCTACCGAGCGTCGTCAATTTTCCGATCATGGTTAAATGAGAATTGCCAAAATCGATAGATCGGCTGAGGCACCTGTAAATTGGCCATCCTGCTCGCCCGATTTAATGCTTATGAATTATTTTCTATGGTTCATTCTTACCATTGTTAGCTCGTTGTTATGTATATGTCGTAGTCTCATGGTGAAATCCGCCTTTTCATGAAAAGACTAGTCATATCATGAAACGTCGGCATATTGTGTAAATAAATGAGGCTACATAATCTGCCGAGGCGTTTCCCGAAATCACTACATTCTTCCGGCGGATAGCGTCGTAACATGATCCGACTGAATTTAAAGAACGGCACTTCGTGAAGCGGGCAAAGCGGCTAGAAAATATTTTATCTTTATTTGTGGAAGGCATGGAACAAAATACTGGAAAGGAGTTATTTGATGGACACTACAATGAATACTATAGTCAGTATCCAAATAAGCGACCATACAATATGCAACAATTAAAAAAGGTATGTATTAAAACTTTAACAATATGTCTTCGTGATGCAATCAATTTCTCGCAAGAGCTCTCGTGGTGTAGAGGTTTAAAGCGTTGGGGCTCACCTGGAAAAGACGTGTTCGAACCCCGTTGCTTTTTTTTATTTTATTTTTTTTTATTATGTTTCTAAACAGCTTTTTTTCTTGATTTTGGGTATGTCTTGGGTTAGATTGGGTTAGCACCTGGTTAGTTTCCTTTTCTTGAGCCCCCGTAGCGAGCGAAGCGAGCGGAGGGCCATGCGGATCGACCAATAGGAGAGGCCGATTTTGATATAGTCGGCTACGCCTGTAAAGGCTCTTAAAATGCGTATAATCCTACCTTTAAATACCAAATTAACATACGCCATTCAAACATAATGTGCGTTCTCTTCGTGGGCACTTCATGAAACGGGAACGTTCAAAGTTAGGCAGGTTGTATTACACACAATACGCCGCCATATTATGTTTTTTTTCATGAAAAGCCTTGTCTGATTATGTAGCTTCATATTTTTACACAACATGCCGACGCTTCATGATGTGACTAGAATTTTCATGAAATGACGGATTTCAGTATAAGACTACGACATATATTTTCTTATTGTTGGCTCTTAAACACAGGTTCCAAATTTCTTGGACGTGGGTAAAGTGTGAAGTAAGGGGGGCTACGATCAGTTTTAGTACGTACGCAATTAAGCAATTACATTCAATTATCTCAGAAACGGCTGCTCTTAGCGACATCTACTAAGTATACCTTTTTTCGCCAAAAGATGCCGAGAAGCAAGAATTTTTAATTAAAAATTTAATACACCGGGGCACAAAAAAGTTATGAAGCTTTAGATGTAGACGAAGTGCTACAGGTAGTGCCCTCTGCGATGTACAAAGAAATCAACGGAATTCGGCAAGAATATTGCGGCATCCTACAATTCCTTCCAAAATAAATACGTATAAAATTTTAATCCGTTCTCTTAGCAGTAGCAACAGATAATTATGACGTCAGCAGAAGAGAAATTATTGTTTATATTTATTTGGAGATTTTAAGCAGCTGTTGCAAGTTATGATGCCAAGCCTATATAAGTGAACCCAATAAGAGAAAATCATATATTATATACGTCACATAAATTCTTAGAAGCCAGTGGCCTATGTATACTGTATTTGGAATATTGCCATGTTGCCAATATTTATCTAAGTACGACGGTTTGAGGATTTTTCGTGTAAAAATCGCCTTCAGGCAACTTGTTAAGGAAAAAAAGGACTATTATTTATCCTGACAATAAGTCGTAGCTTGGTGATGAGATTCAAAGTTTACAGTTAATTTTTTGGCATTTATAAACAACAACTAGTTGTAACCAATGTGTGTGTTGTGTAAAATTCGTAACCAATAGAATTCAGATATCAAACATGACATTTAGTCTATTAAAGTAACATAACCTTTTACTTTTGCTGTTTGGCAAAATAACCAATAAATGCTGCGAATGTGCAACGTCGCATGCCAATTAGTCATGACATTCGACATTGACAGCGACCACGTGATAGTATAGTGACTTTTTATTGGTTGAACCAACGTAAAAGTATGTTATTTCCAGACTTAAGCAATCATCACGATAATTAGCGAACTTTCCATCAACTGAGGATGATTTGATTGGTTGATTCATTTTGAAATATGGTTCCAGACATATTAAATCATATGCACATTGTACATACATTTATTTCGATATAATTACACGGCATAAAATACAAAATAACTCATCATTAAGGATACGAAAACTAAATTGGGAGATCGTCGGGGTTCAATTCAATTCGTGATTAGCCAACGACCTCTTGCAATAATTATTTTCAAGAAAATGATAATAGCTTGTGTATACACACTATACACAGTCCAAACATATAATATAGTTTATTTAATTTGGATTCATGATAATTATACCGTATACGCCCCGATCTTACGAGAGCGTATAGACCCATGGACGAGAATCAAGAAGAACTGGTTTTCTCTTTCTATAAAAATGCATTGGGTGCATTATAAATGACCATTAACGAAGGAGGCATCTCGACTTTACCGTTCTTGAAATCACCGGTTCTTTAATGATATAATGCTGGCTTTCTAGCTTTCTTCCACGTGATATAATAACACAGCATATATCTTTAGGAGATTTAAGATGAACTTTGAAATTTTAACATCTCATTCAGGCCAAGCACAATTTTTTATATATAATTTGAGACTTTTCTCTCACCTTTTTCCCTAGTTTTTGTGTATCTCTTAGCTTCATTGCTTTATTTGTGTATTTGTTCCATATTTAATTTTATCTTCCATATCCTCTATCCACCTATATATACAGGATTTAATCTAACTGCATCACGATATTTGAAGCTGTGATTCCTCTAGTGATTTTACTATTAGTCAGTGCTTTGACAGCTTCGTTGCGTCTGGTTAATGAAATTTCTTTTGAAAAATGACTAAAAGTTGTCTATTTATTTTACACGACGCACTAGGTGATAAAATGTAAGATATTATTTATTAAAAGTAATATGTCAGGGTAAAAAACCATGAATTATTAACACGAAGCTTGCACGCACGCCCCTGGAGATACGATTCAATGCAAATTTTCTTTCCAATGCCATGGCGCTCGTTGACTCTTATATTCAAGGAAACAATTAAAATTATCTATGTAGAATACGATACCCTATAAAGTTGTGTTAGGGAGCACAAGGAAGGTTCCATTTTTGAGTTTTTCGCTTGTTTCATATAATGGAATTTATTCTACTGACAATTCAGGTTCGTTGAGGCAATTCCCTTGGCAGTAGAGGCACACTGCAGACATTGCTCTCCGATATCCACATTTGCCACTAACACAATCCTTGGTGCAGTGGCAAAATATATTTTTCAGTAGGACCTCCCTCCGGTGCTGGTGGATGTTCTGTTGCAATCGGGACCAAGATGTCTCCTACGTGTTTCCAAGCCCACTCTTGAGGGGGCTTCCCGAGCCACTGCTGCACTTGGTGGTAGGTGCGCCGGGAATGCTGCTTAGCTGCGCTCTCAGTTGGTGGGAAGGAGCTGAACTTAGGCTTAATATTTGCCACTGACCTCATGAATGACTAGAAGCGGTACTGCTTGAGGGAGGTCTGACTTGCTGGTGTCCTATACAATTTGAGGAAGCACATTTTACCAGCCTCTTGAACCGCGATTAGAAGAGGGGTTGTGGTCGGTATAAACAATTAATTATTTAAATCATTTATCACCATAAAGGAGAGGGTGATAATTAACTTTATAATTAACCACTTTAATTAGCGAACTGTATCAAAATAGCGTGGTGGGGGATTTATTTATAGGGTGTGAATTGAAACATGAATTTTAGGTATTACGTACTTTAATAATGCAAGAATTAATTTGCATTGCATAATTGCATACATAAAGATGAAAAATATTACAAAACGTCTCAACAACTACATAGACCCAAAACTCCTTAAGAATCCTGAAATCCATGACACAGTTAAGAAAGAGACCAACAAATGTATGAGGAATATTAACACATCGAATGAAGTCAGTGTGGAGGAAGAGTGGAAGCAAATTCAAACAAGGTTAGAAACAATAGCTAAAAAACATCTAAATAGAAAGAGAACCAAGAAAAAGCCCTGGATAACATCAGAAATTCTAGATCTTATGGAAGACAGAAGAGAGAGTAAAGACAATAAAGATGAGTACAAAACACTACATAAGACAATACAGAGAAAAATTCAGGAAGCAAAAGAAGAATACCTAGTAGCTCAATGTGAGGAAATAGAAGTACTAGAAAGGAAATTTGACAGCTTTCACATGCACAAAAGGATAAAGGAAATGGCTGGATGCAACAGAGTCAAGGCAGCTAGTAATAGTATCAAGGATGCAAATGGACGTATAATAACTGACGTGGAGGACAAACTTGAAAGGTGGAAAGCATACCTGTCAGAACTCTTCGATGATGAAAGACCTCCAAAACCGGTTTTAGAATCAAGCAATATGCACCTAAAAATATTAAGAGCAGCTATGCTCTGGAAACGAAAAAATCCGGGAAAGCTGCTGGTCCTGATCAGATACCCATTGAGCTTATCAAACTCTTTGATGATGGTGTGATTGATATCCTGCTGAACATTTTTAATCGCATTTATGATAAGGGGGTAATTCCTAAACAATGGCTAACATTCACTTTTGTGCTCGTACCCAAGAAACCAAATCCCAGAGCAAACCATCGCACTTATGGGCCACACTTTAAAGTTGTGCTTGAGGATCATCCACAAAAGAATTTACAGAAGACTCGAGGAAAACATAAGCAACACATTCCGCGAAGGACTTGGAACACGAGAGGCGCTTTTGGGGATTAACGTTCTTTTCCAGCGCTGTCTTGATATAAACCAAGAGGTGTATGCGTGTTACATCGATTTCGAGAAAGCCTTTGACAAAGTGAAACATGACAAATTACATCAGTAAAAACATTGACATTGACTCAGACGATGTTAGAATAATTAGTAATCTATATTGCGGCCAAAAAGCTAATACAATGGTAGAAATCCAACCAACTGAAGAAATGGAGATTCGTCGTGGTGTGAGGCAAGGTTGCATCTTATCGCCGCTTCTCTTTAACCTATATAGCGAGGCTATTTTTAAGGAAACCTTAGAAGACGAGTCAGTGGGAATAGTTATAAATGGAGAAGTAATCAATAATATGAGATATGAGATATGGTGATGACACCGTCTTGTTAACGAGCAATCTTGAAGACACGTAGCACTTTTTGGGGAAAAATTAAATGAGCGATGTAATGAATACGGACTAAAAATTAACTTTATGAAAACCAAGTTAATGGTAGTTACAAAGTTCCCACAGAATCTGAACCATGTGAACCTGATGTTTGCAAACACCACGATAGAGAATGTGCCGACATATAAATATTTAGGAACTTGGGTAGAACAAACGGGTGATCAAACAAGAGAGATAAGAGCAAGGATAGAGATAGCCAGAACAGTATTTATAAAGATGAAAAATTTATTTACGAGTCGGGATATAAACATGGAACTCAGGATGAGGGTGCTTCGTTGTTACGTTATTTCCGCGCTTTTGTATGGAATTGAGGCTTGGACCCTCAAGAAAAACCACATGGACAAACCGTAGACCTTTGAAATGTGGTGCTACCGTAGAATGTGGCGGATTCCCTGGACCTATAGAATTACTAATGCCGAAGTGCTGAACCGGGTGCAGAAGGAGTGCGAAATAATTAACACCATAAAAAAGAGAAAGCTTCAATATCTGGGTCATATAGTGAGATGACAGAAATACACACTTCTACAACTGATAGTCCAAGGAAAGTTGAGCGGAAGGCGGAATATTGGCACATGCCGCCGTGTGTTCTGGTTAAAGAACCTAAGGGATTGGTTTAATTGTAGCAATGTCCAACTGTGCAGAGCTGCAGTCAACAAGGTCCGGATTGCTGTGATGATAGCAAACCTCCGATAGGAGATGCAGTATAAGAAGAATACAATGATTTCTAGCTACTTTCAAGCATTCATCCTTTCATATACATAACACTAGATACTGTACATGAGGTTAACTATTACTGAATGTCTAACAAAACTTCTTGATTATTTCAATCTGCCATGAATTTCTCTCTTTTTTATTTCAAAATTTCAACTGACTTTCCGCTCACACTAAATACCTTATTACTTTACGTCTTCTTCGATTCTCTCAACTTAACTTCATCAGTGATATAAGACTTCCAACATTTGATTCGAATCTCGAGTACATGGGACAGTTTTGTCTACTACAAATTTCCAACCGCCATTTTACCTTCTTCTATCTTCAACAGGAGAGACGCTACGAGTTGTATTGTCTGGAGAAAATGCGTTAAAACGCACAAAGAGTCCTTAATTTAGTGTGGAAAAAACGAAACACAGAATGCAGTAGATATTTTCCAAATATCTGTGCAAACAAATGAGAAAACTACTAGAGCAGGGCAGCGACAAAGGCTGATGCTTCATGTGTGAGTGTTTGTAAGGCACTAAATTTCATTTTTCCTACCGACGCGACGCCGCGCCGGCGCAGACACTCGTGTCTACACACAGGAATATCACTTTGGCTTCCGCATGCGCATAGTACGGGTGCGTTCGTTTACAAGCGTCTAGAAATTCACGCATGGCTCTCCGCTCGCTCCGGGGCGCAACCAAGCAAAACTTAATCCAATCTAACCCAAATTAAAAAAAAGGAAACAAATATAATCTTTAAAAAAAAATTGAATAAATCATGCATTACCACCGACGGGAATCGAACCCGAACCGCCTGCATGACAAGCAGAAGCTCTGACCACTAGACCACCAGACCGCTTGAAAAAACAATTTGCTGCACCAGTACTCTGCGCATGCGGAAGCCAGGTAGCCAAAGTGATATTCCTGTCTATAGACGCTAATGGCGCGGACAGGGAGAACAGAGCGGAAAATTGCGTGGAAGCGGAATGCATTTGAGAGGGTAGAACCATGTTCTTTCTTTATTTGGCATATTGCTGTTTACCCAACATTGATGGAGACAAAATTATATTAAATTGAGAACGATTAATAACGATTTCCTTGACGGAGTGACAGCTTGCTTTCCAGCGATTGTTTCATATAATTGAATCTATTCTACCGACAATCCAGGTTCGGACTAAGGAGTAACTGAAATAATATGCTTTAAATGACCTGGGGTGAAATAAATCTATTCGGAGTTTAATTATGGCTCATTCATACACTATACAGTGAAAAACGATACGTTAATACACATGTTGGGGTGTGTCCACCAACAGGTTGTAAAAGGTTTCATGATAGTTTGTAACTTTAAGTAAAATTTTGAGAAGCTCACCTCGCTTTCCCTTAAAATTGAAGATGTGTGGCAACCGGTAAACAAATGTAAAAAGAGGATGTGTTCAAATCTACGCTGCTGCATCTCTTGGGTAGACAGTGCCATTGTTTTAGTTTTCCTTCGGCCGTGTTTTAATAGCAGGAGGCGTGGGTGGGAGGAGTGGAAGCTAAATGCTCTAAAAAAGGAGAATAAACTTTAAATTAAATCACAACCATCAATATGAAGAAATATTTGATAAAAAATGTGAGGTAATTTTTTTTTAACTTTCACTTTTCCCGAGCGTGCATCTCGCAAATGGTTGCAAAATCGAAAAAGGTATATGGAATGAAAGTTGTAGAGAATTTCATACGCTTTCATGTCATGTAAGAAAAAGAGTCCGCACAATACACCGTTTTAGAGATATAAGCGAAAAACTTAAAATGGGACCTTCCTTGTGCTCACCCCACACCTACAAGTTAGAAACTATAAGTTGGACAAAGTTTTAAAATTTGAAATGAACTTTGTTCAGCTAGCCTTTGCAAAGGATCTTTCCCATTTAACAACCAGAGGTCCTATTGGATAGAAACGAGTTTCCAATTTTTCCATTTCCATTAGAACGTGTGACTCGACAGTTTCAGATGCTGCGCTACTGATAGCCCCGCCTTCTTGCCATCAGTTACTAGGCAACGACGTCAAGCAAACAAGTATGGTGGGCGAGATAACCTCAATTAATATATACAAGGGGACAGAAAAAATTGGAAATTATGCTGTTCATATTAGTAATTCGTCAAACATAAAGCGTAAGAAAATAGTGTTTTTGGCACCAGATAAAACGACAAACAAGAATAAAATTGCAATTTTTCAGCTTTTTTGGATACTACTTATTCCGCTCAAGACAGCAATTTTTTTTCTCGATGTTAAATATATCATAAAAGCCATTCACATTCGTAAAACGTTGAAACTCTGACAATTTTCCTTCAAAATGCATTTTCTCAGCCAGTTATTTTTCTTGAATCCGACCGAATGAATAAAATTTAAAAATAACCCGATGATGGTTACGCTGAAACGGTCAGGTCCCTGAAACATAAAATAAATATGTTTTATCGAATGTTGGTGCCAAATATCGGACTAATAATACTTTGGCGCCTTTTCTGGATGACTGATAAGTTAATTTGTGTAATAATCTTCACTTCGCGTGAATGGAAATTCGGAAAAATCGAAATATTTGAGCTAAACATCTGCTCATTTATCTATTAAAATATTTGTTAACTTTTACGTTATGCATGGGATAGCACTTTTCGATGATAAACATCAATCAGATGTTACGTTTCTATTATTATACCCGCGAAAGTCTCCTTCTGATCGTGAATGAATTTATTTATAGTACAATAATATTCGATGCAGTACCCTATTATGTAAAAAGCCAAAACAGCAATCTATATCGTACCGTACTCGAACGAACTGAATTTGTAATGTGCTTAAAAAGCGAAATCATTAGCACAAAATGTAAATTTATTACTTTCGTATTCCGGTAAACGTAGCACATTAGGTAAGTATTAACGTGATTTGTGTTTCAACCTCAAAGTAGGGTAAAGTACTTATTATCAATTTTTCACGGGAACATAATAATTAGTATTATTGTAATGTTACGTCGCCGGTGGTATCACTACTAGCCACTGGAGTGGAACGAGCTTTTCAAATTGACACCCTGTATATACTGTGACAAAATTTATAAATTTGCGGTGGCACTTAAAAAATATCGCTTTACCAAAGTACAAATATTTTAAATCAACATTGTTGAATCAGTGATATCATTTTTTATGACGTGTGACCAAAATTTAACAAAAAAGGCAAAAAAATGCCTTTGTCGTTAACTGTACCATACAAAAAAAAGGTTTTTATCCGATCGGACGAAAAACGACACCTTTCCGATGTGTTTTCTCACCGCAAAAGTCATGATTCCAGTATATTGTATTCGTTGCTTGGCAACATGCAATAACTGTACAAGAATAGAAAATAACAGTCCGGGAATATAACATTCCCGTCCTAGGCCGGGAATGTAACATTTCTGTCATATTCAAACGCCTTGTTTGTTAGATCTGACGTCTATCAAAAGTAACATTTAGCTGTAGTTTCCGTAGCTACGCAATAAACTTCAAGCTCGCTCGATTCAAAACTTGATATTATGTTGAGTTGGCTCTATTTATATAAGTACGTATTCTAATTAATTTCGATCGGATAAAAAATAGTATGTGCAACTCGTAGGAAAAGCACATTCCTGGACTCCTGTGTTGCTGGCCTCGGCTGCGCCTCGTCCAGCAATTACGACAGTCGTCCAGGAATGTTTTGCTTTTCCTCCTAGTTACACAATATACTATTATGAATCCTTTCTATTCGCATGTTGAGATCCAAAGATTGATTTATCATATTCATTTTAGAATTGAACTAGTAAAACACTATAGCACTACCATCTTGAGGTCAATATTTTAGATTAATTAATCCCTCTAACGCCTAGCAATAGCAATTTGTCAATCAAGTTTAGAGATACAGTAGAAAGCCTTAGTTAGGTCACATGTAACTCCACCGATATACCTACCTTGGTACCTTAAGGCAATGCCAACACGTATTTAACAACCTGCTTTAATATTGATTTAACTCGTTCCCTAAGGAATATATAACACTGCGCTCTTGCGACCTTTGCCAAAACCTAAATTTATGGTTATGGAAATATCAGCGCCGCAGACTAAAGGCAAAATGTTTATTTATTATTATTATGCAAACGGGCGAAACGGATATAAGTAGGCGCAAATGAATCGTACCGGAAACAGATATTTACATGTGAAAGCTTCGCAGTAAATCAAAGCCAGGGGCTTTGGCTTTTCCATCATTAAGGCCCTATATAAACAGTGGTGTGTTTGGATGATATATTTTTAGACTCCCCCCGATATTTAATATAAATAAATTCTACTTTAGATTATCCAAAATTAGAAGGCAGTTGTTGTAGAGGATGGTACGAGTGAGTGGTACGAGGCAAGCTTGAAAAGTTAGCGGACTAATTATTATTTTTTTTATTTTGGCTAATCGGATGTATAGATTACAATCCGGGGATTACTGGCTATAGTAATATAATCCCGTGAATCTGAAAAAAAAATAATTGAAACACCTCTTGAGTTGCCTTCCCATCGGTTCTCTGACTGATTTTGAGGAAAACCTTTCAGCATTAACTGATAATAATGACACTAAAACAATCTAAAAAAATTAAGTTTGCGCGCGCAGCCCGATGAGACCTTTTATCGGGCCTTCTACGCTTTGATATGAATTTTGAACGCACCCTGATGCAACCAGTATCACCAATAAGAGAAAAATAAAATTTATTATTTTCACTAACAAATATAATTCCTACATCGGCCTTGACCGAATCGCTGTTAATCAACCTCTTGAGACAAAATTTGTAATTTTTAATTTTTTGGTTTTTAATTTCGTGACTAGCTTTCAATAAATGATAATTGTGTTACCATGTAGCTTATTTATAATCAAATCCAAAAATATTCCCAGTTTAATTAAAAGTAATCTCGAGATTGTGAATTTGCTTCAGGTGGATGAATACCAACCGCACCTTTTTAATAATATAATTACCACTACTAATTGCTGAATTCTAGAACTGCTGCATTTTGTGTTATAGGGTATCAAAACATACAGGAAAGGCAGCGTTCTTGTCTACCCGTCATTTTTTGCTTCCGTATATTCTATATTCGTCCCTCGGAAATTATTGATTCGCCAAGCGGGATGAATGTTCGGCAATTGGGAGTTCATGCGCAAACTTGAATAGGCCACTGAATATTGGAGTAAATAACGCGGTCAATTATTCGCACACTTTTGCCCAATGATTGAAATTTCCCTATTAAACTAGTAATGATTAGCACTGCAAACGAGCTTCATTCGATCTGCATTTTCCTGCGTTTCCTAACATCTCATAAAAATCTAAATGCTTTATTCGCTCTAATTTTAAAAATACTTATTGCCCTCAAAATAATCTGAAAATTACCAAATATAGAGCAAATTTTACGAAGATTACGAAAATTGATACGCGAAATCCGTAGAGTTGGTGATGTTTTTCCGAATTTGCATTTTCCCGGCATAGTGCATTTCCTAGCATTTGACAAATTTCTAAATGCTTTATTCCCTCCAATTTTAAAAATACTTATTGATCTTGAAATAATCTGAAAATTACCAGATATAGAGCAAATTTTACGTAGATTACGAAAATTGATACGCGAAATCCGAAGGTTTGGGGATTTTTGCCGAATTTGCATTTTCCTGGCCTAGTGCGTTTCCTAGCATTTGACAAAGATCTAAATGCATTATTCACTCCAATTTTA